>LPNX011188687.1:604388-644753 GCA_001517045.1 Pseudotsuga menziesii | reverse complement strand
CATCAAAATCACTTTCAAACTCTTGTGACATTACTATCTTTACTTATTCATCTGAAACTAGATCCATTGTTCCTTTTTCATATAGCAGCATCTTAAGGGACACGTTTAGAGATCTTAGGTACTTACCACGATATCCTCTGAAGAAGTAGCGCTCAGCTTCGCTGAAGCTCTTTCTCTGGTCAACTGCAAATTCTGTAACAAATCCTTCTAGCACACTTGTAAGCCAGAAGTCCACTGCTCTCGTAATCGGATTGTCGAGGTTTTGTACGGTCTGAATCAGCTCCAGTGTCCAGACAATGTTTCATTTCTTCTTGAATGTGTTCCTATCTGTCAACTTCGATAACCAGTCGAAAAGCTCGTTTCCATAGGTTGCAAAAAATATAGCGTGTATGTCTGAAGCGATATGCTTTTCTAACCAGGCCTCTGTGCTCAGTTTAGGGCTCCAATTTTCTTTCTTGGCAAAATCCCTTAAGTTTGAATCCAGCCACTGGTGAAACTCTTCTCTGGTAGGATTCCAACAGAACATTAACTCCCAGTCATTCAAACTGGCAACGGAACCATTTGTTGATTGCATGGGCAGACCCAGGTTTACTATTATCAACCAACAACACCCCTAGATCACTGGCCCTTTCAGCGACAGACCGCACAGTGGCCTGAAGTCTCACCGAAGTGATTCTAATGGGTTGGCCAATGAATCAAGCGTCTTGGACCAGGTTCCGTGGAAATCCTACTGGTGGCTCGCAGCTCCCCTAGCTGCGAGATCTCTTTCTTGCGTGCCGTGTGATCTTCTGCTCACGAAGCACAATCTATTCCCCACTCGTGGCCCTTCTAGCCGCGGTGTCTCTACCCTTGCGTACATCGTGCGGATTCTTCTCTCGTCGCATGACTTCTTCCCTCCCACAATATTTCCAATCTTACCGCATCGTCGCGCACCGTGCGACACGAAACTCCTGCTCAACGCTAAGTCCTCAACCTACAGTATCGCGCACCGCAGCTCCTCTGCCGGTGCGGTATCGCCTTCTTGCGATACCCTCCTTCTGCGGCTTAGCGCACCTAGTGTTGTTCGTTTCGACGCGCAAGACTCGATACCCAGACTGTCTTACTGCGGTTAATTAACTATCTAAGGCGAGCATAAATAATTCCTTATCCGACGTGCCAAGGATTTCAACTTATATTTATCTTCCAGTAGTGTTGTAACTGAATAACTCATTCATACATTAACTGTAAGCAAATTGCATAACATAACTGATGAATGCAGCAAATAAACATAATACGCAAATCAATCGCAGAACACGGTATTTTAACGTGGTTCGCCCCCAGGATGGGAGTTACGTCCACAGAACTATGCTTCTCTATTATAGCTTAAGGGAAGGCAAACACAGTTCTGCTGCACCTCACGTGCAGCTCAAGATCTTCTCTCTTAGATATTTCTTCTCTACCTTTATGTTGTCGCTCTTACAACATACTCTTCCCTCTCAGTCGATCCCTGCGGATCGTTACATGCATGCTCTATAAGCCAGCTACTGGTTTCAGTAAGATTGCTACAGCTAAGACCAGAACCAGAGCTCGGCTTTTACAATAGTCTACTTATCCTTATTGCATATTTCAATCACGACTGTCTAACTATCTAACCAACCCTTTACAATAAAAAATTACATTCTTTTATAAGCAGCCCGAAGGTATTGCTTTTACAACACTGTGGGCCTGTCCCAACAGTAACCCAAACCCTAATTAGTGACATTCGGTCCTCTCTGTCCTTGAGGTAGCCGCTTCCCGTCACACCACAGCTCGCTGCAGTCTTCCATGCTTCCCGGCACTAACCATGGGTACTATGCGCCGCTTCTCTTTTCTATCCTTCGT
This sequence comes from Pseudotsuga menziesii, assembly GCA_001517045.1. Lineage (NCBI taxonomy): Eukaryota > Viridiplantae > Streptophyta > Pinopsida > Pinales > Pinaceae > Pseudotsuga > Pseudotsuga menziesii. The sequence continues at coordinate 642,893 of LPNX011188687.1, read as the reverse complement.
CTTCAATGCTTGAGCCTCTTTGCTCCTTCTTCTTTATGAGGGTCGCTGAGCCCTCCTGTCTTCCACCGCTTCCTTCAATGCAGTGGGTGAGCTCTCCCTTCTCGGCCGCTCAGGTACCGTTGCCTTTCTTTGACTTTCCTATCTCAAAAAGTCATGGTTTTCGGCTCTGCTCTACAGCTGGAAACGTGCTACGGTGTCGTAGCTCCGTCTTATCTTCTTTCCGCCAAAATTTATCTCTTCGCTAAACTTGGCAGCTTCTTCTGTAGCTACGGGACCCTACTCCAACATTGGGGAAAAGGATCCTTTAGGACAGCCGGTTGTTGAGCTTTGAGCAGCTTCTGGGCTTGATCCATAAGGGGACAAAGGTGAGTAAGGTGGTCCTCTTGGCACAACTTACAAGGGAACTTGACCTTCTTCTTTTCTTTTTTTCCCTCATCAGCATTGTTCGCGGGCTTTGGCTTGTTTTGGTTTCCCTCTCCCTTCTTACCCTTCTTTTTCTTCCCGCCAGGCTGTTGATTTCCATTCTGAGAAGTTTGCGCAAAAACATTTGCATTCTGGGGAGAGGGGGTAGCCTTTGCTTCCTCCACTGTAGACTGTTTGACAGACAATTGGTGAAGTTGTTTAGTCAAATACTCTATAGTAGGAGTGTTAACAGACCCAACCACACCATCGGCATGGGGTCCAGGCTTGGGTTTCTCCGCTTCGTGTGAAGGCCTCGGTGCCTCAGGGATGATCTCATATAAGATCCCAGACTGTGAATAAATCAAATCTAACTGCTAGGCCCTGATTATGGCTTCTTCTTCGTTCGTTACTCCTAATGTGGAAACATCCTTAGATATGTATGGCAACAGTGATTTAAGGAACCATTCTAATAGAAACTCAGGAGGAATGGTGGCTTTGATAAGACTCTTTCGCCTCCTCCACTCTTGGATATGATCCGAGATGTGGGTAGCCTTGTTTTGTCTAAAAGTAGACAACAAGTTCGTTCTGAAATCGTATCGAACCGGAAGCTGAAAGTGGCTAAGGAAAGCAGTAGCCAAATCCTAGAAACTACTAAAGGAAGCAGAAGGCAATTCAATATACCATTTTGCAGCCGTACCTATCAAGGTCCTCTGGAATAGTCTCAATCTAATTGAATCCTCATTCAATGAATTGGAAGAACAGCATAAGTGGAAAGTGGTGGCATGTGCCCCAGGATCTTCACCAGCTTTACCTTCGAACTTAGGGATATCCGAGGGAAACTTGGTGGGAATAGGTGGCCACAAGGGGTCATGCCTCATCGGGTCATTCATCAATTTTGACAATTCTGGCAAGTTTAAAGTTGCTAGAAAAGGAAGTTTGGGCCTAACCGAGGAACTAGATGTGCCAACTTGGGTATTAGAGGGACCTGCCCCCGAATTCCCATGGGCAAAAGTGGGGTTGCCCCTAGACACCAGTTGTGAAGTGGGAAGGTTGCTTTGAAATGGATTCCATCAGTAAGCCACAAGATTGTGGGTGGGAGGTGCAGTGTAAGTGGTTCGGGCCATCCCCATAGAAGCAGGGGTCTGAAAGACTGGAGCGGGTATCCCTCCGCTAAACAACGAAAAGGGAGAGCTCATGTATGGGACCGAAATAGGGGTTTGGAAGCTTTACCCATAAGAGGTGTTTCTCCCAAACTGCACTCCTACATATGAAGGAGATGGACCTACATATGGATTGGATGGGGGAATGTGCCCCCCATTCCAAGAGAATCCTTGAACATAAGCCGAGGATCCTACCGGACCACTCTGGGTAGTGTAAGGGAAGGAAGAAGGAATGGTAGGTATACTGGGAATCCCAGTAACCATGTCACCAGAAGTACCTCCTATGTTGGAGTGAACCGGTGGTTGGACCACCCGGCTTACTAGAGTCAAAGGTGTAGAAGGCAAACTAGATCTAGGGGCACTAACCGGGGGAGGTAGTACCCCTTCAACCGGAATGGTTGAGGTGAACACAAAAGGACTTTCTTTCGCCAAAGACATGGTCCTACCCACAGGGACACCTAGTACTGGTGAATCAAAGGGCCTAACCTGCACGATCACAGGATCGTTCAAATCAGTCAAGGGAGTGTTAAAATTTCTTGCAAACTCGTCAGTCTGCAATTCTTCTATCTTGACTATATCAAGATTAAAGCGGTTAGCAATGAGTTCTGGTTCACCAAAAACTTCACTTATTCCTACAGGTTCAAATGAACCTTCTGTGTCTAATCTCCGCCTTTGAGGTAAAGGTGGAGGCTCCAATGTGGTGATAGGAGGAAGGTTTCTCAACCTTCTTGACCTTCTAACAGGTTGGTCCTCCAGAATTAAAAATTTTACTAATCATACCCTAAGGCCAACTAAACACAGGCAAAACCACAGAGCATACACTAAAAATTCCTAAAGTCTCAAGCAATCAAACCAGGGTAAAAGATATACTTTCCCGAAGAAAGCTGATGAACGATTACTTGGCGTCCTTGAAGTGGTTCTTAGGCACAAGTGGAGGAATCACCCATCGCCCTCCTACACTTTCAACAAGGGTTACCTTCCAAGCCCGTTCAAGGTGAACCAAAAATAACCTTCTGGTTTACTATGAACCCTAAAAAGACAACAGAATAAAGGCTACCTTGGCAGTATCAACAGTCTGGGGGGACAGTCGTCAGCCGAACTCGTACGCATGGGTAGGGTAGCTGAGCCTGAAACTCTGTCTAGGACAGAATCCCCAGATGCGTAAAAGTCCTGGGTTACTCTTTGACAAGGATTCGGAGGGTTATCTCCTCTGTCCAAGCCTCCACGCGGCGTAGTGCTTAACTCCTGTTTGAGCGGAGCTTCCCAGATTCAGTGATAAATTCAAGGATTTACCTAAAGAAGGTCCACTACATCTAATTTTATAACTTGTGGGAAGTTTACACTCCCTAGCCCACAAGTCTAGCCTAAGCTAGTAGGTGAAAGGCCCCTAAAAATAAAAACTTACTAGTAAATTTTAATTTATGCGTTTATTTTAGAGGGTTGTTCTTTACTCAAGAGGTAACGGAGTGATATACTGTATGGTGTTTTGACTCAAACAAGAAACAAATGAAAGTAAAGGTGTATTCAAAGCAAACTACTACTATAAAATAAACTTCTTTTCATTTTCTTGCAAATATGTATTGATGAATTAAATGCAACAATAAGAGAAACTAAGCCTATATTTTTGTATATTTTGAGATTATATTTTTAAAATGAAACAAACACTACTTATGCAAAATCACAATGCAAAAGGTTAACTATGTTTTCTTTTCACGTTTAAAAATGCTCAAAAATCTACTATGCATCTACAATGCACTCTACTTGAGTAAACTTGAAACTTATAAACTGTATAAAAGCCACACACTGAAGCAAACAGGCTTACAGAACCCATAGACCACCACAAAGAGGAATGCTAGGAACCCTAGATTGGATGCAAACAATGACAAGAATCACTGCAGACTTACACAGGCAAGTGACAACCAGCCACTGTCAGAAGACAGACTGGAAAAAACAGATCCCAAGACCCTGATCACTGATCTGGACTAAGACACTTTAACCCCCAACCCAAACAGGCCAAAATAATTTAGGATGCAAACAGTAAATAAATCAAGCACAAAAGACTCAAGGGCTTTCAAGAAGCACGAAGTGTGATCACCTGAGGCATTCAGACAAACTCTATAGCATTCTTAAAGAAATCTTCTCAGAAAACATGGATTATACCAAGAAAAAGAACAAGCAAACTCTTACTTAAAAATCCCAATTTCCAGCAGTATTCGCGACTGTGTAGAAGAGTAGGTCGCAAATGATACACAACTGTCTAGTATTACAACCCGCGAATGCAAACCAGTATTCATGATTGTCTAGAAAGACAACCCGTGAATGGGTATAAATTTTTTCTCAAAAAATCACGAAAAAACCCAAGACTTTCAAATGCTGAAGAAAATAAGAACCAGGATAAAAATCACAAACAGACTCACAAGAAAAATTGGTCATGACGACAGATTTGACCTACAGCGGTCTAGGCTATCCCCAGCGGAGTCTCCAGTTCTGTTGTACAGGATTATGCACCTAATAACCATAGGTCTGGGGTTACCAACATACTCTATTACTTGCAGATAATTGACTTCTAAAGTACAGAATAGGAAATAGGAGGGTTAGAAGGACTTACTTATTAAACAAAGGTCGATCCTTGCTATCCTCTTCCTCTCTGTTCCACTTCCAAAGTCTTCAAGATTGCTCCTCTTTCACCTGTCAAGAAACACTCTTCCAAATACAAGATGATTCATGTACATATAAGCAGGTTAGATAAAACATATATCATACTGAAATATAAACATTTATCAAACCAAAAGACATGAAACACATATGGAAGAAGTAATCTCTTTATTATCAATAATGGAAAGAGTTAAAGGTTACAACCCAACGTCTGAGACAAGAACTCCTCTGCAACCAAAGGATTCTGAGTTTCACTGCTCCAAAGGCTTCTGTAAACAGTCCACCAGCATAACTTTGCTCTCCAAGTGTAAGTATCAACACCCTCCCCAAGGCCTGTATTTATATGGGTGAAATAAGGCAGTTCTCGAAGGTTGGGGAAGTTGTAGTAGTTAAGTAAATTAAGTTAAATAACTTAACTAATCTCCAATCAGTGAATGTTTTTATGTTTTAATGTTTGAGACATATTCATGGGTATGTAGTAGAGCAACCCGCGAATGATTCGCGACTTACCACAAGGGCAACCCACGAATACATGGATTCGCGACTTGTAACAACTGAGACTCGCGAGTGATGCGCGAGTTGTATAGAAGGATAGTCGCGAATACATCTCAACATAACCAAATGACAAAGTAACTAGGTGGATGGTGAAAGAATGTATTTCATAATAAACCAAGCTATAGTGTTTTGGGCAAACCTCTATCCATAAGTGTCCTTTTGTGTGCCAACATGAGGGATGTCGGCACTTGGATGGAGAGGTGCCATTCAGGTGGATAACAGTGGGGCTACACATATTGAGCCATCATAGTGAATCTAAAATGGTAGAAATACCCTTGATGTGAAAGTCTCGGCTCAAGCTGATCTATGAGTTATTGGTTTATGTGGCTTGCAGGTTGTTGCATATACTCTTGGGACGTTTCTAAGTTCCCATGGCTTAAAAAAGCAGTGTCCTCACCGAATCGGCCTTGGAACTTTTATGGTGTTGTTGTTAAAAAATAATCATGTTGTATTTTTTTTGTTTTAATTCCATGGTATATGTGTCTCATGGCCTAATACAAATCATAATAATCAAAACTTATTTACACCATATACAAAATCATAATCAAAGTTTCCAGAGGGTCGAAATTGGGGTATTACAATGTTTGAAAAGGAAAACAAGGTCCTTATTATAAAGGAAAATGAACCTTGTAGGCCTCAAATACTTTGAACAAGACCATTGTGCGTGAAACATGCCCTCTCCATGGGGTCTTTGACCCTAAAGTTTCAGGAATCATTAGGCAATTTTGCACAAAAAGAATGGACCTAATAAGACAATGTCTAGGAGAGGGAAATATGTTTAAATATTAAATCTTATCTTATGAAACATAGATGATAGATCTTGATGCTAAAAGTGATGGATTTTTTGCAAATTTAGGAATATATGGAATAAAAGCGCATGTGCATTGTTTGAATGTGTGCATTAGTAACACATGCACGCTCTTGTAAATTTTAAAAAATGGTACGATTGCTTCTTTTCCTAGATGTGTTGGTTGAGTTGATTGCTCTGATTTTATCGATTCTAATGGTTAAAACTGAGCTCTACACTTTGATAAGTAGGGAAACTTGTGGAATTCTATTGGTGGTTGTTGGTGTGCTCTTCTTAAGAGGGAGTAAGAAAGTGATTATAATTTTATTTAAATCAATTCCTTGAATATGCAATCACTGTTAAGGTTTGGGAGAACATTGGGGAACATTTTGATAGCCTCTTGCAATGGGTATAATTTTTTTTAAATCAATCCTGAACTTAATCAATACCAAAAAATTTATTCCTGTGAACTCTTCTATTTGTTGTCCGCAAGCATCTTTTGAATGATAATGTGACTTGTAGAGAAGTTTTGGAATAGTTGATTGATTTATCTCTCTGTTCTAATTTGTTTTATATGCTTTTGGTTGCATAGGTTAGTCCAACATCAACCTACTCAGTATCCTACATCAGAGGAACTAAGTATTGGTAAGATTCCCAAAATTGCTACAGGTCTCTTTTCAATGTTTTCATGCCTAGAAAGCGCCTAGAATTAGGGATTTAAGACTACTTGTTGCTGTTATTCATGCCCAGATCTTAAAGTAAATATGATAGGCTCAATCTCTACATTGTATGACAGGCTCAGAAAATTAAATAAGAAACAAAGTGATTTTTTATATGAAGTCTTTGAGTTGAATAACAATGAAAATAGAATCTATTATCTTGTTTTAATCTAATGGAAGAGTAAGTCATCTATGTAAATACTTATCTTATATGGAATTGAATTTGAGTTTATCAATTGAAATCCAGATAATCAATGGGAATCTATAAACATGAGAATTGTGTGTGCAGATGTTGAAGGGTTTATACGCATAGAATCTATGTTACGTATAGTGATTGATATTATGCTCGAAATTGTTACTCTAATTTCTATACATTGTTAGCTTTGTATAACAAAGAAAATATGAAGGATAAGTGTTCTATCTAATGTGTTTTTATGAAGATAGAGCATCTCAATTTCCTTTTCAAAAGGATAGGTTATGCTAAATACATATATTCATTTAGTGGATCTTTCAAAAGCTAGGCATTTTGGCTAAATATACAAAGGATCATTTGCAAGTTGTACAACTTGGGCTTAGAATTCATTGAAATATTATTCATTTCTTTGTTGATGTGATGTCAATGTTTGTTATTTCAAGTTGGTGAATAAGAAAATATAGAAATTGTGTTAAAAATAGGGCATTATATACCTATTCAGTCCACACCATTGGAGACATTTGTCATCATATAAGGCAATGATCCTTTATGTTACATAGAACAAAGTCTACATATGTGTATGTCATGAATGTTGGGATTTTATGGCATGATGTATGTCATGCTTGTTTGAATTATATGGATTGTTTACCAAAAGAATAATGTGGAGCATAATTTCTGATTCTATTAGTTTATTGGTTTGTCAAGATTCAGGTCCCCGCATGTCTGTTGGACCATTAAGGGACGAGATAACAAGTGGAGTCCCCACTTTCCTTGAATCTAGTCAGTGCAATTGTGTGTCATTGACACCTTATAGTTATATTAGTGTTATACCTCCTTCAGGGAAAGAATCAATGAAAGAGTCAATTAAAAGTCATTGTAATAGTCAATTAAAAGTCATTGAAAGAGTCAATGTAAACACTCATTGTAAGTCGGGTCAATATAAATTGATAATGTGCTATTGTATTAATTTTATATCATTTTTCTCGTGCAGGCTTCACTTCTAGTTTCTATATCGATTTGCAATTTCAATTTTGGAATATTAAGTAAGATGTCAAACATGGATTGTGGAAAGAAAAATAAAGCATCAAAACAAAAGGATGTAATATCATATTTTCAAAAGCCTCAATCCAATAATCCACATCCTATTCATGCTTCAAGCTCTCTTGAGCAAGGTATCGGTGAGAGAGATGTCAACACTTTTGAGAATGCATCTACAACCCAGACAATGAATGGTAGAATACATTCCTCTAATGATCAAAGTGAGACAAATGTATTTCCATTTGAAATTGGTAGTTCAAATGTTGAATATTTTTCATTGCAAGGTGACACAGTGCAATCACGGAAAAGGAAAAAGGGCCAATGGGACATGTGGAGAAAATTCAAAGTTGATTGGGTCTCAAGATACCCATGTATTGAACCAATACCTCTAGAAAATGAGAATGAGACCTCACAAGAAGTTAAATGCATTTCATGTAGTTGGAAACTTGGCAAGGTAGTGAAATTATAGATGAAGTTAGACACAATCGAGAAGCATGTTGGGAAGGTGTATTATAAGAAAACTGCAAATGATGAGAATAAATCTACTGCCAGATGGAAATCTGTTAGCGAATGTCAACATCTACAATTTGAAGTCGAATATAATGAATTGTTACTAAATAAAAAAAAACTCAAGGAAAGTGGAGGAACCATCAAATCTCAATTTGGAAAGATGATGGAAACAAATTTGTTATCAAAGACAATACAATTAAGCACTGTATTTCACCTCTTATCCAATGGTTGTCCTATGACAGATTATCCAAAAATGACAAAATATCTATCTTTTATTCAAGTGCCAAATTTTCCATATTCTCATTGGTCTTCATCGAGTGGTTGGGAATGGGGAAAATATCTAGCTCAAGTAGAAAAGGATGATATGAAAGAGAAGATTGCAAATGCTACATTTTTGTCATTGTATTTGGATGAAGTTACAAATATTGATGATACTTCATGGATTTGCATGAACATTTATATGGTCAATGACCATATCAGGCATTCCTATCTACTTGGAATTCATAAAATGACCAAAAGTTCTACAACATAAAATATTTATGAACTTGTTATTGATAGTTTGAAGGAAATTGGTGGTATGGATCATTCCATGATTGCAAAAAAGTTAGTATGTGTTGGAGCAGATGGAGAATCAGTAATACAAGGACAAAGGAATGGCCTTTGTGCTAGAATGCAACTCTCGGCTTCACCGTATATGCTTAGTATTCATTGTATGGCTCACAGGATGAATCTTGCATTTAAAATAGTGAGCAACTTTTCATTGGTTTCAAAGGTTGAATATCTTGTACGTGAGGTTCATACATACTTTTGTCGGAGTCCCAAATGATTTTTAGAGTTTAAATTATTTTTTGATGGTGTTACAAATGGAAAAAAACTATTAAAAAACGTTGATACAAGATGGATATCACTGAAGGGACCAGCTGAAATACTATTCAATGAATATGCATCCTTGGTAGGGGTGATGTATGAACATCACTCAAGTGTATAAAAAGCTCAAACTCTTCTATTTCTACTAACTGATATAGAGACATTATTAACATTTGCCCGAATTATTCCTATGATTCATGAAATGAATAACCTTGTGAAGATGGCTCGGAGTCGCATGATGTATATTACTGAATACACAAGAGCAAGAAAATTAACATGCCTTGCATTGGATAATTTGTATATTATGGAAGAGTCTTTTATAGATTTAGCATTTACAAATTGGAGGAAGATAATAAATATAGAAAATGATGAATTGTTTTTGAAGTTTGATGAAAAAGGGATGTTGTGTATGGAAGATCGTGGGCATATGGTTCCCTTTTATTATAGTGAAAAGATAGGAAGATCCACCAAATAGTGCCTTGTTCAAGAGAACGATTTCACGATGTTGTAATTTCAATGAGAGACAACTTGAAAGAAATTGCAAAATCACTATCATCAGAGATAAGAGAACAGTTTCCTCGAGATGAATTGTTGGAGGCCATGTCTATCTTATACCCTCAATATTGGGACCATAGTCAAAATTCAAAAATTGTACAAGCTAACTTTATAAAGAAAATCAAGATTTTGCAGAGTCATTTTTTTCGAGAGGCCGAGATACAAGGAGAACATATTCCAGCTATTTTAGATAAAGAAAAAATGATAGATCAATCTGAATGCTTTGGTAAAACAATGTGGGGCCAATTTTCTCCATTGGATAGTAAAGAATATGGTGCAATTACAAGATTATGGACTAGGCTCAGTGGTAGCGAATTGTTGCAGGAAAGAATGTCAGAATATTTCAAATTAGCGGATTTATGTCAAACCATTACTTTGGGATCACTGGAGGATGAGAGAATGTTTAGTGCACTAAAATTCTTGAAGTCAAAGTTGAGGAACAAGTTTTATTAAAATGTGGATACATGCTTAAGATTATATGTAACAAAGTATGAGGTTGACAATTTTCCATATGAAAGAGCATTTGCTCTTTGGAGATCAGATTGTGAAAGAAAAGAAGAAAACAATATAACAAATATCTCTAATGAACTTGATGTGGAAAATGAGGATGAGAGCTAGAATGTCGAACATGTCGAAAATGAGGACCATGGCCAAAATGTGAATTGGAAATTGGATTTCACCTAAGATTGTATATGATCTAATACACATTAAGGACTCTTAAGTCTTATTTTTGTTCAAATGTTCCATGTACCCTTGTTGGTGATCACTATATGTGAATTTGAGGTCGTGTTTTAGGTAAAAATAGATTCCACATTGTACTTTTTTGTTGTAACATTGATTATTTGAGCTACATTACCTTCATACAGCTTATTTTAATATTGATGTTTTGATATTTATCTCTTACATTGTCTCTTTCTTGTATGTGACAGGAAGTGACGGTGGAATTTGAGAAAGCTAGGCCTAGGAGCTATCTCTTCACATAGATAGTGTCCTAACATTAAAGTGTAAATAACTAATTTGACAACACTTTCGCTAAGCAAGAATGAGCTCATTCAAGTACATGAAACCATGTTGGTGTTTAATAGGAATATCTTGACAATTGTTTATGGTTTGTTTATTACTTTTGTTTGAACAATTTTGTCGCTTTTTGAAGTCTGTGTGTATTTTGGTTAAATATTGTGTTAGTACCTTGGATGCTTATAGTTCTCATTTGATGCTTGATTTAGACATTTTGTGTAGCTTGAATCAAGATTGGTTTTAATCAGTTTCCATTGATTCAGGTTTTAAGAAAAGATATTTTTTATTACATTTTAGTTGCATGAATTAATTGTCTTCACTTTTTCGAATCTAGATTATTTTATGTTGATTGCATATTTTCTTTGTAAATACTTATCATTATTCAAAAAAAGAAATGAGTTGTACATAGCTAAGAGAAGAGAAAAATGGTCTATGCACTAGGTTCCTATGAATTGATCGTAGGATACGTATTGGCATGAGACCATCATTCATCTAATGCAATAATCAATTGGCATAATTACAATGCATAATTGTATTAGCCTCCAGTGACAACTATTCTTCCAAAAGACGGTCATTATAAACCAAAGAGCTTGTGAGGTTTTTTGTACGTCAATGATGGTACTGCTTCTCTATTGTCGAATTCCTGTATATTGTTGAGGTTGTCGCTTTGCTTTTTTGAGACAATAATTCTGCTCCAGCAATATAAGTTTTTTTGACAGGCATTCGTAATTGGAATCCATACGTTTTCAGGGAAGTTTCTATTCAACATACTTATTTTCTAGGTTTTATTTCCTTACCTGTAAATCTAACATTTTCAGGGAATTTTCTTACCTATACACACACTCTTACATTTCTGCACAAGTTGAGTTTATTTTTTCCTGCCTTGTTGGATGCTTTTATGCAATCATCATTTCCAAGATTGTAATATTCTTCTTTCTGCAAAGGAAAAGCTCGCTATGTTTTACTCCTGATGTAGTAAGGATTTCTCCCTACTACAAGGGAAAGAATGAATCCCTTCTATCTATAGGACAGAAGGGTAGGTTCCTGCTAGTGGGTAAATGCAGAAAATAAAACGTAATGTAAATGGCAGTAAACTAAAACTAATCTAAGAACTAAAAGAAGAAAATGGAGCAATGGTGAACCCCTCTATACACAAGAGGTTAGGGTTCTGCCTCCAATAACCTGCAAAACAAATCCTAAGCTAAAATAACCTGCAAAACATTGTTAAGCAAAACTTGCAAATGAATAGGGGTTAGAAATCAAAGAAAACTAAACAACTAAGAAATAAAACATGAAACATGGTTATACCTTCTCTAGTGGAAATGGGCCACCATGCCTTAGCCTGTGGAAGAACTCCTCTCTCTTGGATGGGGAGCAATGGCTCAATGGGAATGGAGGAGAGGGAGTGTGGGTGGCTTCAGAGGCAAATGTGTCTCAAGGCATCCACTTGGGCAGCATAACAATATGCAAGGGAGGATTGTTTTGAGAGTGACCCCCCACCCTCCTTTTATAGCTTTTTTGGGGTTTTGGGGTTTTAAGCCCTTGGTCCAGGCTTTAGCCCCTTTCTTGGGCTTTTAGCCCCTTCTGCCCTAATTTTAGCTCCTTTTAGGGTTTTAGCCCCTTTTGGGGGGCTTTAGCTCCTAGGAGAGTATTTTAGGCTCCTTTTTGGGGTTTTTAAGCCCTTTTCTTCATCTTTAGGCTATTTTGAGGGTGTGGGGGTCTAATGGAGTGATATGAAGGTCATGAGATGGTGTCCTTGGGTGGTGTAGGCCATTGAGAGCTGAGGGGGGGATTTTTGGGTTAACATATTTCCCCCTGATGTGTGAGGGAAGGAGTTGAACATATGTCCGATGGACATCATAGGATTTGCTGTGTAGAGGTGACTTTTGGTTTTTGTATTAATATGGTTCCCATCAATAAGTGAGATACAAATAATGTGTGACATGTATATAGATGAGGCGGGCATCCCCATGCTTGTGACAATGTCAATAGAATAATTTGATCTATGCTCTAAAATACAAGAGCTGATCATGTACAACTGGTGTTACAATAATGGTTGGCTCCATGTGAGGCTCAATACAATGTTGATTTGGTACATTGGACCAATGGCATTCTCATGGAAGACTATATCTTCATGATTGATGGTCTGCTAGATCTGGAATGGTACATAGCTATATGGACTTGCTGATTGAGAGTGAGAGTCTCTGTGGTACAAGTATGCTTGCATCAATCATAAACGTATATCGAAGCACTGCTGGGGATTCTGAACACTCTCTCCAATGCAACCCAGAAATCACAAGGGACATAACCTGTTTAGGTCCCTTGAGTAGACTCACCAATGTGCTAGAGTCGGGTGACATCCGAGGTCTTCGACCAAATACTGTGCGAAACAAACCATGTATGAATCTCAACGGTGTGATGATGGAGTTGAAGTTGAGCACATGAGAAACAACCATCCCGAGAGGCACTAATGACTCCTCTCAAGTGGTCCAAGGAACTCATAAATGAGGTTAATGAAACCAAGGTACAAGGACCTCTGGGCCTATCCTCTGGAATATGTGTGTTGGCGTTGACAGAGGGAGACCTACCCCTAGTGAAGGAAATGATGTTTCCTTGACCAAGAGCACGAGGGACATAACCAAAAAATGTGAAGAAATCTACAGACTGACTCACTGAAAGGGGAGGGGAGGGGAAGGGAAAGAACTGAACAGGGGCAGGGGGAGTGTGGGAGACTCAAACTTCCTTTGTTCAAAGTATGATGGCAAGGCAGACCAGGCAGCATATGAAACTGACTCAAGGGAATGGGATCATAGCTGTAATACCGGGAATGTCACTGTAGATGGGAAATACTTGGAGAAGGTGGACATTTTTTATACTGATGGGATCCAAGGAAGACACAATGCAGAGTACTCTGAACAAAGGTGACCCAATGTGGGAATGCTACCAAACTGTTTACTGTGGGGTGGTGTCTAGGGACACCATTATGGTAGGATCTCATGGATTTTTGGCGAGCCCAAGAAACTAAATTCTCAATGGTGCTTTCAATTTTAGAGAGTCTGAAAGCACGAAGAAGACTCCAGTGGGGGCTCTTTTTTGTCGGTAATCTCTTGTGCCCAAAAAAGGATAAAAGTATACATAGGAGAGCTCACCCATCCAGTAGGGGATGAGATACTTCTTTATCGTTGGTAGTCCAATCAGGTCGGAAAAGGTTAAACCTATACTGACTAGACGGTCATTCAAATACTTTTAAGAGCATGAATGAAACCAAGTTTGCTCGACAATATTTTCTTGATGAGATGGATGGAAAAGCACTTAACGACAACCAGTGGTGAGCTTTTTTGTAAAGTGCAGCCCCTCTACCCAAGAAAGCATAAAAGTATGCAGAGGGGAATGATCTTGGCTTGAGTGTGCCAAGGAGGTCCTTTTCAATTGATGGTCTACATGGTAAGCAAAAGGAGGTAAAAACGATGATGTAGACACCCTTTCCTATACTTTAGTGAGCTGGAAAGGAAGCAGCTGCGCTCGACTATCTTTTCATTGTTTTAAGGAGTCAGAAAAGAGCTTAAACAGAACTCCCATGTGGTTAACCGATTGCGGTGGCACGAGCGGTGCCTCATGTCGGGACGGTGGACAGAGGTCCAAAGGTCATCCACATAGTATGGATAGAGTAGAAGGCTCTCAAACATACCAATACATGCGTGGGATAGATCATGGCAGAGGCACGCAAACCAAGGTGGCTCTCAGATAGAGGTCAGGAGAGCATGTGTGTGTGTTGCAGTCGACGGACTTGACTACATGCGATGTAAGTGCAAGTTCAAGGACACATATATGTCAAATACATGCAAGAAAAATAAAGGGTTTTGTGGATGATGGTCCAATTTTCTACGTAAGGTGCGGTGAAAAAGACAATTATAAGTACAAAAATAAAAGTAAAATTGCATTCCTTAATGGGCAGTGGCCCAAACACTCGCATGTGTAGCGGTCAGGAAGTGTGATACAAGTACAGGTCCGTAGACACTTGCATCATCATGGCATGGCTCGTAAATCAAGGTGACTAGTGGGAAATGGTCCTAAAATTGATTTATTAAACATGAGACGATGGTCTCATAAAGAGATATAAATTTGAGCCCAAATGTGTGAGAGGTGTCTCGAATCAGTTTCGGGTGACTTTGAATTAGCAGCTGACGGTGCTGCCCCTAGTGCGTTGGTGCACTTAGGAGTTTTTGTGTCGCTATGTATATCTTGTTGAGAAAGCATATGTGGCTTCTCATTTTTTATTGGACATGTTTTGGACATGCAACTTATCTAGTTATCTATATATTTTTGACACACGTGGATGCGCTTTTATGGTTTTATTATGTGAGTCTTTTTATGATGTTGTGGAATGCAAATGTCTATGTGATGTATTATTACATTGTGTGTGTATTTTTAGACATAGTTATGCATTATGTTATGGTTGTATGTTTCCTATATGTGGTTGTGGATGTGCCAATTTAGAATATCGTTATCCATTTGATCTGTGACACTATTGAGGTTTATGGGAACATGTGTGAATGTGATGGATTCAAATGTTCTAACCATCTGTTTAGTGCGTAGGTACTTTCTAAAGAGGTAGGGATCCAGTACTCGATAGTGGTTGTTCAACTGAGAAACAAGCAGCTAGGATTCTAAGAAGACATCGAGATGGTGAATGCCTATCTGAAGAGCAGCAGCCAAGAGGCCATTGACAACATCATATTCCTCCTGGTTGTTGGTTGCAGTGCCCATGCATATTCCATCGATGTGGATCGACTCGTGCGATGGGGAGTAGATTACCCATGTAGTCGAGGCAAGGTTCGGAGACCATCTGCTTGCTCCATCTATGAATCCCATATACTGGTTTGAGGTGTGCTCCATCTAAAGCAATGAGAGGAAACGATACATAAGAATCAATTTTAAAAAAATGTGTAAAACAAAAAATGGGAAGACTATAATACAAGTTGTAATGTTGTCACTCAAAGGGGTGACGTTAGAGGGAAAGTCGTTTGTACTTTCCAAGGATCAGCGGTCATTCCTTTGTGTGACACGATGAATCCTTGTAGATGGCCCATGGGGACACACAAAACACACTTGAAAGGGTTTGAGAATATTTTGTACTGGCAACATCGTATGAAGACTTGTCACAAATCATCTATGTGTTGTGTTTACTTCTGCGACTGCGCGATGAGGTTGTCGAAACAAACCAACATAATGTGAACGAGGTCATCGAAGTAGTGTGTCATGGCACACTGGAAGGTGGATCTAGCATTTTTTAGGCCAAAGGGCATGACTTGATACATGAATGTGCCCCAATGGGTTGTGAATGTCGTCTTATAATAGTCTTCTTTCCGGATTTGGATTTGGTTGTATCCGAAAAAACCGTCCATGAAAGAAAAGGTTTCATGACCAAAACATGCATCGATGATTTGGTCGATGAAAGGTGTGGGAAAGTTGTCTTTGGGACATGCCCCATTGAGGTCACAAAAGTCCATGCAAATTCAAATGGTGCCCTGTTTGTTATTCATGGGAACAGGATTAGAAACCCAAGTGGTGTATACAATGGGATAAATGAAGCCGGCTATGTGCAGCTTCTCTATCTCAACTTTCATCGCAGCCACTTTGGATGGATAGATGGGCCATTGCTTTTGGTGTACGGGAGCCACATCAGACCATGTGTCAATGTGGTGTTCCATGATGGATGGATCTAGGCTAGGCATCTTGGTGTAAGACCAAGTGAAGATGTCGCGTAATTCTTGGAAGAGAGCTGTGTAGGCATCGACTTCTTCCAGGGAGAAAGATGCCCCCAACATGATTTCTTCAATGATCTTAGAATTGGTTGAGATGTCGATTTTAATGGTTGGAAAAATGTTCTCCATGTTCCCTCCTTCAAAGGCATCAGATGTTGGTATTGGATTCTTGAACCAATCGACCTTCCCATGGATGAAATATTTAGTCTCCACGGAAAAATGGTCAGATTGCGACACAAGTTATTCAGGGAGGAAGAATGAGCAATGGTGCATGTCATCCCATGGGTATTCCAGGGTGGTCAGAGCTTCAAGTATCTCCTCATCATTACTGAAGCAACGAAGAGATAGGTCTGATGGACCGTCGGTTGAGGAGGAGATGAGTGGGTCGGTGGAACTGGAAATCATGTAAATGGACATGGTGTCTGACAAAGGAGGTGGTGGGTGAAGTTCTTCGATCAAGGTGATCTCATACTCAAGGGAATGTTGACGAAGGTCAGCAAGAGCCATTCGAAATTAGGGTAAGTCTTAGCAATGGTGGGAGTAATGTCCATATTATCTGCAAAGGGCACAAGTATGGTTTGTTCTCAATGCCTTGTTCCTAACTATTGGCGCAGTTGGGAGTTCAACCATAGGGATGTTTTCGTTTGTATCCATGGCATCTAGATGCGCATGGATCATTGGGATTTCAGGGCAGTTCTGAGTTGGATGGCCCTGTTGCTCACAGACGTACAAGGTGGGACTTGTCATGGCTCTATGATGGTTTTGGTATTCTTTCCCCTGGCTCTTTTGGGTTGGGGCTGTGCTGGTGCAGGTGCAACGGTTGGCTTGTGTGGACCAGGTGGAGGGTGAGACTCAACCGCAATCGATTGCACTGGGGTTAAGACAACCTGGGGCATTGCTAGTTGAGTTGGTGGATCAAGATACCACACTAGAATTTCCAATGTAAAGTTGGGCAGGCTTAAGGTGGCCATGACCGGCTTGCTCATGACACCGGGTGGGGGGAAGAGGAAGGGAATCGTATGGACTGGGGATGAGCCCACATAACTCTCAACTGGTTGCATGTGGGGATGTGGTTGTGATTGCGGCTGTGCATAATGCTACTGATGCGGGTGGTGTTGCGGCTGTGGACGATGTTGTGGTTGTGGTTGGGGCTGTAGCTGCAGTTGTTGTTTGGGTGCAACAGTGCTAGATGAGACCATGCACAAGTCCGTAGTTTTATTTTTTGTTGGAAGTGGTAAAACTAACGAGAAAGGAGTTGTCATGGTGGGATCGGTAAACAACCCAGGTCCCACATTCAACGATGGGGAGGATGGTGTGTTTTTAACCATAGTGTTGATTGTAGGGACGACATTGGCGTGTGTGTTCGTCCCTTGTAGCTCAATGGTAGTTATGGTAGGGATAACGTTGGCGGGTGCTGTTAACCCCTCGAGATCATGATAAGTGAGCTGGTCAACCATCACAATATTCCCTTCATGGGGGAACATCATGAGATGGAAGACAGTTGATGCGACTGCTCACATGGCATACATGTAACTCCTTTCGAGGAGGAGGTTGTAGTCCAGTTGAGCATTGATGACTTCTATGTCGATCAACACTGTCTTCCTGGCTAACATGATGGGGACATGGGGGAGGATTCCTTGGGATTTAGTGGGATGTCCATCATAATCCCATAGAGTTGTGGAGGACGATTTCAGAATTGGTGATCCAAGTTTCTTCCAAACCAAGGTAAAATGGCATGCGTGGTTCCCCATTCTCCATGGCATGTGCGGTTCCCCATTCTCCATGTCAAAGGTGATCAACTTGTAGTCGGAGGGGTCTACTGCCCCCAGGGAGGCTAGTAAGGCTTTTTGCTACCTTGGGCATGTTTTAAGCACCTCAAGAGTGGACATGGTGGTTGGCATTTGGGCCAAATCATCCACAATGCTATAGCTGACTGCAGCTCTAGCTATGGCATTATTCGCAATTCTGTGTATGGGGGGGTGCGGGAATAGGGGTAACTAGAGAGGTAGGTTGGTTGTCTTAGATGTGGATGTTGCTGATGAGTCGACAGGTTCGGTGGTGGTACTGTACTGATTTATTCTAGTCTGTAAGTTGACCTCTTCAGTGGTCATGGATAGCAGGTGGTGAACACCTATTTTAGCCATGGGCAATGCCCCCGAAGTGTTGGGATTGGCCTGGGGAGGGGGAGCGGTTTCCACCAATACTTAGACTGGTAGTGGGTTTTGAAGCACCATGGGAGGAGGTCATTATGGTGCCGGGTTGGGTTGGGCTTGATTGGCAGCATTGGGGGCCTGTTGGGCCTCATTTTGAATGGCCTTCTTAGTGCAAGCCATGAGGTGACACTTGAACGTGTAATGTCCATAAATATCACAAAGTGTGCATGGTTGGTTTGTGCGCAATGAAGCGTTGCGTCTTGGTGCATTCTCTCCTGGGGGGTTTTGGGCTGGCCGATTTAATGCAGCATTGTTGGGAGGATTTGGTTATTGACTGCCTCCCTACGGTTGATTATTGCCTTGGTTATGGGGCCGGTTATTTCTAGCTTTCCCTTGTTGATTATTGGGGGTAGGCTGGTTGGGACACTTTTGTTGTGTGAACACTTGTCCCAACAGAGCGGGTGGGGCAGGGGTGGGGGATTGAACTATTTTCATTGGCAGTGCATAGTAGATTTTTGGGGGTGGCGGTGCCACAAATGTGGGCATTTTCCCCACATACTACTATGCTAGCCAAGCCATGGCGTAAGCTTTCTACAGTGGCACAGGTTGTGCGTAGGAAGTTGTTGCTCTAGACTGAGACATCATTCTTGTGTAATCCGAAGCTTGGTTTTGGTAAGCAACACTAGCAGTGTTACTTGGTTGTGGTGTAATGGCAGGTGGTGTCGGTTGAGGCAGTGGTTGTTGGGAGACCGACCCTATGATGTTGTCCGCAGCATGGGATGCCCCCGATGCATCACGGTAGGAGGTACTCAGATGGGGAGCATTTGGAATGACAATGTACAAGTATCCAGACTGAACATAGATAAGGTCAAACTGTTGGGCCTTCAATATGGCCTCTTCTTTGGATTGGGGATGTTCGGATGTGACGTCCTTTGCTATGGGTGGGAGCAAGGTCTTAAGGAACCAATCCAAGAAGATCCTGTCATAAAGTTTGATTTTGCATAGACTGCGACATCACTGCCACTTATGGATATATTCAGTTATATGAGTGGCAGTGCTTTGACGACAGGATAGCAAGATCTCCACCCCCTCGTCATATTTGATGGGGAGTTGGAAAGACTGTCACGAACATGAAGGCTAAGGAGTTAAAGTCTGGATACTTGGCTTGCGGTAGCTCAATGTACCATTTGGCCGCAGCACCTGTAAGGGTGCATTGGAATAACCTCAGCATGATGGAGTTGTCTACGATGCTGTTGGATGAGCACTGTAGATGGAATGTCATTATGTTTTTTTGGGGACATTCCCCTGCTTTGCCTTCAAACTTGGGGATGTCTGATGGCAGCTTAGCTGGCATGGGTGGCCAAAAAGCATGGTGGCGGATGGGGTCGTTTATTAATCTAGCCAAATTAGGCAAGTTAAGACGATCCATGAAGGGCAGATCTGACCCCAAGTTGATGTGGGATGGGGCTGTGATGGGGGTGGGGTTTGCAGGTGCATAATGCATCTGCACAGCTGGAGGTGCTTGTTGTGGCACCATTATGGATGGGCCAATGCCCCCAAGTGTTGTGGGTGGGATAATATGAGTGGCAGGTACATTGACCCCATGTATGATAGTAGGGACAATGTAAGTGGGCAGTCCGTTGCCCCCTGTGTGGTAGGAGGGGCAATGTGTGTGGAAGGGCCACTGCCCCCATGTGCTACAAGTTGGCCATCTTGGCTGGTCACTATAGGTGGTGGAAACTGACTAATGATAGTCTGCATGACTGTGCTTGGGCCACTTGCCAGGTTGTGGGTGACAGGTTGTGATGTGGACATGGGTCCACTTGCTATGGGTATGCCGAAAAATGGATCCGGATTTGCACTAGCCATGGGGCTTGATAGTGCAGTATGGAGATCTGGTTCATACTGATATGAATCAGAATCAGAATCAGAGGCTATGTGGTCCTCTGATGGTGTGGGAGATCGCTGAGAACGAATTTGACGGTGTCGATTGAGTGTTCCAAATGGTGGTGGTTCGCCTCTTAGGTGTGAGGAAGAACGTGGAGGATCAATTATGTTAGATTTTATGTCTGAAACTTGGTGGGAATGATATTTGGAACCCGGTTTCAATGGCTTCCAATTGGCTGCAGGTGGTCACTCGGCCACCAATACTGCCAGAAGACAACGCTTGGCTTGTTCCTCACAGGTGTTTCTACTCAATTAGAAGGGGTCGTTGCCCATTTCTCTTGGCAATTCCTCTCAGTGGCCAGCTACTTTGGGGTTCCTATGGTACTCCTCACAATGAGTTTCTGGGTAGAGCCCAAATACTTCCCGCATTTGAAGCAGTCAGGGACTTATGTCCTCAAAGATTGCAGAGTTGTTTGTACTTAGTGTAAATTAGTAAATTTTAAGGATCACTCAGCATCATGAACTAAGTTGGGTAATTAGTTGGTATGGTGTATTTGTGTGTTTGTTTTTTTGGTATTTGGTTGTTGCAAATGGTTTACGAATCCTTCATGTTAGAGTTCATGTCATTGTGGTTGTGTATGCAAGCATAAATAATCAAAAATTGTTAACAAATATAGTGATTAACCCTGAATGTTTGCTGGCCTAACTAGATGTCTACCTCACACTGATATTCCTCTCCAAGTAAGAGAATATGCTGGGCTCTCAACATAATGGGACTAAGCCCATCCGTAGATCCTTAGGCCACCTCCTAGATGCTAGGTTGGTCAACAAGGAGGACGCTTAGCGTCGTGAGAATCCCTCCTTCTCTACCCCCTCTACCTTCCAAGTCACCCAGTTTTAATGGTTTGGAACAATATAATGGAGTGCCTATATCTATACGAGCTTTCCCTTCATCGTATCCCAGAATACCCCAGAGGGTGATGACTAGGTAAAGGAGGAAGGGGAAGTAAGACAGTATGTTTTTAAGTTGATTTTAGTTAAACTAGGTTTGTTTTATTAAGCCATTAATGCTTACTTGGCATTTACACATTGTTCATGAAATAAATTGCTAAAAATAGAAACTGAAACTGAAATTGAAATGGTGTGCTGGACAGAGGTGGCTGAGCCGCAGTGACAGTCCCTATGAAAGCAAACAGTGAAGCCCAAAAATGGGTCACGCACCTGTAAAAGTCTTGTTTTTACAAAGTGGATTCTGATCAAACTGTAAGGAATTACCTCAAATGGTTTAAAACCCACTTCGGAAACATGCCCTTGTACCCCTATTCCTGAGTAGATTTGCAAATGTATCAACTTTTTGGGTAGAACATGAGCCTGAACAAAGGTGAATTTTCAGAAATTCGGTTTGGTCATTTTTGCACAGTTGAGTGATTTGCAAACCACAGAATGGCCAACAGTAACTGGTACTGTGGCCAAATGGGCTTGGATTGGCATTAAGGAGGCTCAGCAATAACTAGAAATGTAAATAAACAAGAATCTAAGCTAGATTTAACAGAAAACTAAACTAGAGAAAAAAAAAGAACTAAAATCTTTGAAAAATAAACCCAGGGATCTTGTGGGATCGACCTGGTATGGTCGCCAGTTATGTAGTAAGGATTTCTCCCTAGTACAAGGGTAGGAATGAATCCCTTCTATCTATAGGATAGAATGGTAGGTTCCTGCTAGTGGTTAAATGCAAAAAATAAAATGTAATGTAAATGGTAGTAAACTAAAACTAATCTAAGAATAGAAAGAAGAAAATGGAGCAATGGTGAACCCCTCTGCACACAAGAGGTTAGGGTTCCTCCTCCAATAACCTGCAAAACAATGTTAAGCAAAACCTACAAATGAAATAGGGGTTAGAAATCAAAGAAAACTAAACAACTAAGAAATAAAACATGAAACATGGTTATACCTTCTCTAGTGGAAATGGGCCACCATGCCCTAGCTTGTGGAAGCACTCCTCTCTCTTGGATGGGGAATAATGGCTCAATGGGAATGGAGGAGAGGGAGTGTGGGTGGATTGAGAGGCAAATGTGTCTCAAGGCATCCACTTGGGCAGCATAACAATATGCAAGGGAGGAGTGTTTTGAGAGTGACCCCCCACCCTCCTTTTATAGCTTTTTTGGGGTTTTAGGGTTTTAAGCCCTTGGTCGGGGCTTTAGCCCCTTTTTTGGGATTTTAGCCCCTTCTGCCCTAATTTTAGCTCCTTTTATGGTTCTAGCCCCTTTTAGGGCGCTTTAGCTCATAGGAGAGTATTTTGGTCTCCTTTTTGGGGTTTTTAAGCCCTTTTATTCATCCTTAGGCTATTTTGAGGGTGTGGGGGTCTAATGGAGTGATATAAAGGTTGTGAGATGGTGTCCTTGGGTGGTGTAGGCCATTGAGAGCTGAGTGGGGGATTTTTGGGTTAACACCTGATATGTTCACTTGTTTGTTTTTATACTTCCTTCAAAAACTTCCTAAACCCACTAGTTTACTCACTGTTTGCACTTCAGATCTATTTCTTGGTTTGTCTATTATAATTCTGAATATGTTTGCTTGTATATCAAGATATTTTACCATGCTTTTTTCAACACCCAATAATAAATTTCATGTACTTTAAACAAGAGGATAATATATGTAGCAAATTCCCTGACAAACTAGAAATGCATAAGACTAGCAAGGAATATAAATTTATGTATTTATTAATGAAGCAATAGGAATATGCCTGGAAGTGACACTAGTTGATCTGAAGCATGGAAATTTTCCCAACACATATGTAATGTAGTCTCCCTTGCTGTAGAGGTCTCCCAAGAGTAGTAATAAGCTGTCCACAACAGGTATATGCTTACCAATATATATTAATGCTACCCAACAAATTGATATACACCCCACAGTTGCTCCCAATCAGGAAATCCTCCACTCAACAATTAGATATGGAAGGATACTACCCATAAATTTTTATTGTTTTCTATCTTGGCTACATGCATGGTTTAACTCACTTTCTTGTTTTATATCTCCTTTATAACCCTATTAACTATCTTTTGTAGGTTTCTTCTCTTGTAAATTTGACTTCTAGACAAGTTTCTATTGTTGATTTGGCTGCAATATTTAATTGAACACTTTGGATATTTCTTTCTATTGTTGACTGTCATATATCAAGCTATTGGGAACATTGTTTGGTGCTTATATGGTCAAAGTTATAGCATTTTCTTTGGTGGAAAAACATAATATACAAAACATATATAATATTAGACTCCTAGCAAATTGTCTAGCACACTAATCAGATTTGAATAGATAAGAACAAATCTTGATCAAGAGAGATTGTAGTGGTTGTCCAATATTTTGAACCTCAAACATAATCATGTATTTTTCCATTACATCCTTTTGGTGGCCATCCTGTTCTACTGCATGTTCCTATCCATATGGTCATTCTCAATATTATTTCGACTAGAGGATTCATTGTCTGTCAACAAAAATTTCTGGAAAATGCTCCAACTTTCACTATCAACATTTCTTCCACCAACATCTCTTCTTAGATAATTTCTTGCATTCTTCCCTTCATTATCCCCCACATTCAAACTATCAAAAAAATGCCTATGGATTTCTTTTTTACTTTGAAGATTCCTAAGTTTCTTAAAGGTCTTATTCTCAAAAATAGCAATCACTTCTTAAACATGTAAGTGCACATCTTTAGATTTGTTCTTCAAGTCATATTCAACATCATTATCTTCCTTTGAGTTGGAATCTTCTAAAATTTCCTCTTTTCTTGTTTGATCATTCCTTTTTTATCTGATGTAGTTTATATACAAATAACCACAATACCACGATGTTTGTATCCTAACCGCCCAATCTAAGCCTTTCTCCATGGAGAAGGGGATATTATATGTGGTGATGTGAACCTTCTTTGAAGATGTTTGTGTGATTCCTACTTTGATTTATGTTCTTTTAGGTCAAACTGAATGTTTGGCTCTGCAATATACAGTGATCTCAAGAGAGATTTTGAACATCATGTTTATAATTTTTTTTATTTTACATTTCCATCCCTCTCATCCATTGCACTATATTTGATGTCTGCGGATATATTAAATATATGTGTTTCTTCCTTTTCAGTTATACCAAATCAGCATCTTCTTCATATCATGTCCAATGTGATGATAAATAGGGTGATGCATCACTAAACTTCGATGCTCATCTCCTTAAGGATATATTCTCTGGCAAAAAGGAAGATTTGGAGGATAAATCTGATAATATGGGACACCTTGCATTGGAAACTCATGAATCCATTGCATCATATGTCCCTGAACAACCCCATGAGATTGAAAACCATACATGTGTTGTGGATCCTAGAGTTACCAAAAAAAAATCAGGGGCCGTTGTAAATGTCCTTGGGGGTAATCATTAATTCAACCCAGAACTAGGGATACTAGGCCATCCACTGCTTGGACGTTGTAGTGTTCTATTAATCCCTTCTTTACAATTGTTGTCTGATTTGGAATCTTTGAGCCCTTTCCTAGTTGAACATGACTAAGATGTATGAGTAGATGTTGCAGGCCTTGTAGAATGCAAACAAGCCAAATTTAATTGGTGTTATACATACTAGGTAGAATTCAATCACAGTGTACACAAATTAAAGGTTTGTCTAGAATGCAACATTGTAAAATGTGAACATAAACACTCTGGCGTAGCAGAACATTCAATAGTCCTACACTCTGATTCACTTCCATTCCATTGCGTGTGATAATGCTGGAATGAATACACAACATTATAACAGGCCTTTAAGTAAGTGCATTAGTAGTAGGCATTGAGGAGTTGTATAAGTGCATTAGTAGTAGACCTCGAGGAGTTGTATCATATGCACACTACATGTAATGTCCTTAGACAGTTTTAGAGTATCCATTTTACACCAGTCTAGACTCTAAGTGTAGTTCCAACTTTAGATTAGGAATTTTCCATGAGGAGTTCCATTTTTAGGATTGGCAGTATTTCCAAGGCAGAAGATGCATGCACAAATATTGTTTCTTCTATATTTTAGGCATGGTATCTTAGGTAGAGAACTCCTCTAGTAGGGTGCACCATTCGATGATGGAACATTCTATCTTGGGGTTAGGGTTTTGTCTTTTGTTGGAGAGAACACCCCTAGGTAGTATACATTCATTGGGTCTCATGTTCTCTCCTACTCTATAAAAGAGAGACATGCTACACCACTGTAATTGTGGGTTATATAATTCTTTGTATTTTTTTGTTGGAAGTCATAGAGAATTAATGTGTGATTAAGTGCAGTAAAAAAAAAAATTGTCATTATTTCCAAAGCACCCCTTTATGTAGAATTAGTACATACAATACATTGTTCTGAATTTCTTTTTAGTTTTTTGTTCATTTGATTTTACCTATGTGTGTTCAGATCTTGTAGTAACAATAATTTTGAGAGTTAGTTAAGTCTCCGGTTTTATTAGGAATTTTTGCTAATCTGATCATGATCTACTATAATTTTAACATTGTATTAGAAATTTAGGGCACAGTGTCTAATATTCCACATCTGTGTATGGAGTGGGTTGTTTCCTGTGAGAGGGATCTGTTGAAGGATCCTAGTTGGTGTGATTCCCTTGCTTCAGTGATTGAAGTGAACTGGGACTTTTTATGGGTTGTTGCATGTGATGCCAAAGTAGCTCTAGTGATTGGAGTGTTGATCTGCACTTGTGTTCACCTAACCCTAACAGATTAGGTTCCAACAAAAAATTTAGGATTAGGTTCCAAGAAAAATTGAACTCTATTTACCTTCTCCCTGTCTTCAATTGATGAAACCATGGTATTTTATGTTGTCATTATTCTTTTCATCTTAAATTCAAAAATCAAGGTTTGTCACAAATCTGCTAGCAACCTATTTTTTGTTGATTTCATTCTTAGCATAACCTGCCATCTTTGATGCTTTACAACAAAGCACAGTAAACATAATGACATATGTAGGTAGTGCAGCATGAAAGAAATGTGGCGATAATGCTCTTACTCATTAGACTATCTATGGATTGTCATTCTTATTGGCAGTTTGTGGAAATTTATGCATTTTCCATAAGCTTTGTATAAATGAGTGATGAGGTTGGGAGTTCCAAAGCCTTCGAAAGGTACACTTCTGAGTTCTTGGTTTGTTTGAGAGGCTCCATTTTTGGTGGTGCAACATCACTATGACCAAAGTCGATAAATTTCTTAGTCACATTGGAGCCCTACAATGGAAATGTTGAGATGGTTGTCACTTAGAAATTCAACTCCAAGTATCTAGGGTTTTAAAAATTTTGAAGTCTTCTACTTTCTTGTTGATTTTCGTTCCTTTTATTGAGGAATTGGTGAACTATAATCGTGGCTACAACCGCATGTATAGAGTATTTTTTGAACCATAAGCATGGCCCATTTTTGTGTGTCAGCATCTTGTTGTGATCAGTTGGAGGTATTTTAGATGAAGTTGCTTGTCTTTGTTGCATCAACTTTTTTGTCACAATTTTTCACAATTTTGTTGTCCTTGATGGATACATGTTAAATTCTTCTACTTCTTCTTTGAAGCAAAAAGTAGATAACATCTCAGGAAAATGTAACATTGTATAACATCTCGGTCAAATGTAACACTATATAATTAACAGAATTTAACAAACTCATTGTAACCAAAACAAAACAAAAAAAACTTTACAAATTTTTATTTAAGTTGCTAATGGTCCTTTCTTAAAAATATGGAAGTTGTTGCATACTGTGCAATTGATTGAAATATATTTTCTTCAACACACTACTTCTAAGCTCTATCAGTCTTGTTGAATACATTGCAATTGATAGAAGGATATTTGCTTAAATACCCTGCTTCTAAGTTCTAACAGAGTCTCATATGATGGATGAGCCTCATATTTGTCATGGAAGATGAGTAATTTTGATGTAGGTGCTCTCATAGATAAATACATCAACTATTTCATGAGGATATCATTCATCCTAGATGCCAATAGACTCTCTTAGTAGGAATCAAAATCCTTTTACTATGCCAATTTACCCAGGTCTCGTTTATCTGAACAAAACCTCACATCATAAACAAAAAGGAAATCTTTGTCTAATGCCACGTTGATGGATTCTAAATGGAAGTGGCACTATCTATCAGTGTTGTCTAGGTGGATAGACGAGGTTGGGAGTTTTGGATCCTTCGAGAGGTACATTGTGCAATTCTTGGTTTGTTTGAGAGGCTCCATTTCTGGTGGTGTAGCATCACTATTGCTAGAGTGGGTAGAGTTCTTGTTCATGCTGGAGGATGTCATTTAAATTCAAATCAAGTATCTATGAAACTATATTTAGGGTTTTAAAACTCATTATTTTTATTTTTAGCACCCAAAAAGAGTAATTACCATTCATTCATTCTATTTCTAAAAAAATAAGCAGATAAATGTAACAACTAACTAGCATGGAAAAAGATGGTAAACGTTTAACAATAATCAATAAATTATATCTTCCAAACACCTTGATGAAGACTAGCATCTTGTCATTGGTGCAAACCAGAATTCATCTTTAAGCTTCCAACTATGGGTGCTTTTCCTTCCAACGAACACAAAACTAGGTGTGCCGGTAGTTCCCCCCAACCATAAAGTTCATGTACTTTTAACAAGAGGATAATATATGTAGCAAATACTCTGACAAACTAGAAATGCATAAGACCAATAAGGAATATAAATTGATGTATTTATTAATGAAGCAATAGGAATATGCTTGAAGTGACACTAGCTGATTTGAAGCATGGAACTTTTCCCAACACATATGTAATGTAGTCTCCCCTACTGTAGAGGTCTCCCAAGAGTAGTAATAAGCTATCCACAATAGGTATATGCTTACCAATATATATTAATGCTGCCCAACAATGTGAGATACACCCCACAGTTTCTCCCTATCAGGAAATCCTCCACTCAGTAGTTAGATATGGAAGGATACTCCCCAGCAATTTTAATTGTTTTTTATCTTGGCCATGGGCATGGTTTAACTCACTTTATTTTTTTATATCTCCTTTATAACCCTGTTAACTGACTGATGTAGGTTTCTTCTCTTGTAAATCTGACTTCTAGACAAATTTCTATTGTTGATTTGGCTGCAATATTTAATTGAACACTTTGGATATTTCTTGTTGTTGCTGACTGTCATATATCAAGCCATTGGGAACATTGTTTGGTGCTTATATGGTCATAGTTATAATGTTTTATTGGGTGTAAAAACATAATATGCAAAGTGTATGTAATATTGCACTCCCAGCAAATTGTCTAGCACACTAATCAGATTTGAATAGATAAGAACAAATATTGATCAAGAGAGATTGTAGTGGTTGTCCAATATTCTGAACCTCAAACAAAATCATTATTCAAAGGACCAACAACATTAGTTGTTGATACAAGTACATATTAAGCATAACTTGTAGCACCTATAGAATATTAAGTACCTATAAAATACCTATAAGAAAATTCATGGAAAATAGTATAGGTGGCATAAACTAGGGTTCTCTACATATTTTTAACTACTATTGGATTCGAAAAATGTATAATTTTTTGTTCAAGTGGTGGTGGGGGGGCTGATATTTGATGGGATTGAGACTCCCTAACCATTTGTTGGATGAACAAGATGAATTTGTCTCTCGGTTTTTGTTCTCAGAGTCCCTATCCTCTATGTTCCTCATTTTTTGTCTATCAATTCAATTATTATGGAGTCCTAAATAATTCCAAAGAGAATCCGAACCCCAATTCATCGGTAGTCTAGTATCTTGTGCCTTTTCTTAGACTGTGTATTTCAATGAACTTTTAAGGTCATACCTGATTCAATTATAAGGTATTCATCTATTATGATGGATCTGGGTAGAAATGGGAGATAACCTACTTGTGATGTTGAGTAACGAGTTGGGACTTTTATAATTATATCTACATTGTGGCTCTACCATTGCATTGGGAAAATTATTAATGAATTCATTATTTTTACTGATTTAAGAGGAGGGGTATTAATGTTTAAGTTGGGACTTTTTTAATTGTACCTACATTGTGGCTCTACCATTGTGTTGGGAAAGTTATTGACACATTTATTATTTTTACTGATTGAAAAGGAGGGGTATTAATGTTGAATGGAATCCCAACAGAGGGATATTCCACTGAAGTAAGATAGTTTGCAACATCGCATAGATAACAACTACAAGTCAATATTGAGAATATATTTCATTACTGTCAAAAAAAGATAGATCCCTTGGAGAGAAACTTACTCATCACTTGGAATAGTAAATATGGTTACACTCTTCTCAACATATCTTAGTCACTGTCTTCTATATGCCAATGAGCAAGATGTGCATGACCCATAGGAGATCAGTGTCTGTGGTGATAAAGGTTCCCTCCTTGGCCTCAGGTCCGTCCTTGTTGCACTAAGGATAAGCTGATTTGAAGGAAAATTCTGGTTGTTAGATTCCCTCCTTTTCCATAGGGGATTCAGCTGCAAAGTCTCCATCCAATGTTCCATCTTTAGAGGGTATTAATCCAGGTTCTTCAATTAAAGGTGCTTTTCTTATTTAAGTGATATAAGTTAAAGATGTGGTTACATCTATCAATGACACAATGGTTCTTAACCCCAAAATTTGTCTCGTGCTGGAAGATTCATAATGGAGATATCAGGCTCTATACAGGTTCATAAAGTATTATCAAAATATGTTTTTAATAACATTAAATCCTTCAAAGATGAGGCCGTGATCTATTTTTTTTATAGAGATTGGCCAAAGTGTGATGCTTTCATGAGCTGGATAAGTGATAACTGGACAATAAATTTATTGGTAATATTCCATGTTTCAGGTATTTTCATAGTTCGTTACAATGAAGTTGAAGATATGAAGAGATTAATGGAAGAAGGGTCCTCTCTTTGGGGTGGGACTAATTCTTCTTAGTGACTTGGTTCCCATAATTAAACCCATCTTCCATGTTTTTCTGGGTGAGAGTCCCCAGTTTATCCTTTCCCTTATGGGAAGACGAGGTCATGGAGAAAATTGGTAAGGCCTTAGGTAAGTTTATTGGGTTTACAGAAGTAAGAAAGATGGCATATTCTTCTATTAATCAATAATATGTGTACAACTAGCTTAAGTAAAGAACAGCCAAAAGTACAACTAGTGGAAGATATATTTTTAAATGCAAATAAATAATGTAATATAAATTTTAAATTTAATTTTAAGTTATGTTAATTATAGAAAACAAATTTGATGAAGATCCAATATAGCCCACCTTAGCTTGTTAAGATGCATATTGTTTAACTCTTGTTGCAAGTTGTAAATAGAAAAACAAATGCTCACTAACTTACCAGCTTCAGTAAAAGATGAATTAAGGAAGAAACACTTGAAGTGATATTTCTTTACTCAAAAGAGAATACATTCCACTCAAAATATATTACATTCCATACAATAGAGATAAACCTAAATATTTAATTGAGGAGCTCAGTAAGTCTATATATGGTGTGTTTACATTGCACAGACATATGAGTCCAGTCCATCTCTAAAGAATTATACAACTACTTCCACCACCATTTTCCTGCTTTAGTTTATTCTCCTAATACGGTATTTACTTTTGTTTATAAAGGAGAAAATCATAGGCTAGGTCCTGGGAAGAAATCAAATGCCTACTTTTCCTCCTTGAAATCGTAAAGATAGGTTCCATTGTCACTCCTCACTGTTGGATCAAAATTTGTTTCCCTTAGGTTAGTGCATCCTTCAGGAACAGGAAAATTGACATGCTGGGCAGCTTGACCTGTAGTCCCCACCATCAAAGTCAGGAGATCCCTTTTTCCTACCACCCAATCCTAATCCTAAATCTACTCTACCTATTTCTGCACACATACATATATCTTAAGTTCCCACTGTGGCCCAAGGATAAGAAAACTAACCATAGAAGGTTCCCCTTTTGATGGAATTCTCATTAGCTTCTCCTAGAGCAGCCTTAGCCGTGTACTTATCGGCCAATTGCACACATTTCACATTATCTTGCTCTGCAACAAGCATGCTACCATACTCAAGAAGCTTCTCAATTGTCATTTCATTCTTTTCGAATGTTGGAGGATCGTCCTTTGAGTTAACAAGTTTCTTGCCAATGTTTTGAATCCCTTAGGATGTCTCTAAGACCCACTTTTGCACCTCGCCATCATAGACCCTAGCCCTCAAGGCACCAAATAAGTCCGCAAAAAACATAAACTTTCAGTTAGAACAGGTAGATATGCACCCAACTATTATGATTTACTTTTGAAATTTCTATAATTACACCTGAATAAGCATTCCTACAAGCATATTTGTGTAAACATTGTCTCAAATTTATCCTGTTAAAAGAAGCAGGGCCTTAGGGCTTATGTCGACCTTATAAAAGGACAATGTTATTGGGAAAGTATGTTGCTATTGCATCTCTATGGAGGTGGCCAAGTGGTTAGGATATGTATAGATGTTTTAGGGTTATCTTGAATTTTGGAATTATAGTAGTTTTTAAGAGTGAAGGTTTCCAGAATCCAGAGTTAGACATATTGTTGCTATATTTTGGATTAAATTGTGTTGAAGTTTAGAAGTCTCTAAGTTTCTAGTGGGCACTCCACTTATCATCAGGGGTCTATCGAAAATCTAGCTAGATCCTTGATGATGGGTGGCTCTGACTAGACCCATGATGATGGGTAGAGTGTACACTCAAAAAACAATAGGGTTATATTGAATTTCAGAACTATAGTAGTTTTTAAGACTGAACATTTCCAGAGTTAGTCATATTGTTTCTATCTTTTGAATTAAACTATGTTGAAGTTTAGAAGTCTCTATCTTTCAAAGAGGACATCCCACCCATTATCAGGATCTAGCCATAGTCTAGCTAGATCCTTGATGATGGGTGCCTAAATAGAACCTTGATGATAGGTGTCCACTCAAAAAGTAGGAACTTCTAAACTTCAACACAATTTAATCTAGAATATAGCAACAATATAGTAGTTTTCCTTAAGACTCTCAGTAGAATTTTGTAGAATTAAATAGCTTATATATATATATATATATATATATATATATATATATATATATATATCCTAATTGATTTGTTAAATCCTTACAGTTGGGAAGGGAGTAATGAATAAATTCAGTCCAATACACATACTAATTGACTGGCCTGGGAAGGAATCTACAAGCCTCACAATGTCATCATTATTTACATTGTCTGCTCGGAAAATACCCTAAAAGACTCCAATTTTGTCTTCCCGAGTAGGATCCCAATATAACTTCTCCATTATCCATACGCCCTTCAAGAATCAATTGAGCATACAAAGTTGAGAAATCATTTCCTGTAACAACAATTAGAACACAAGGATTATCTTGTTTGTTGTACATGCCAGGAAGTTGAACATTGGTTGGGTTATCAGCTATGTTCATGAGGGTGGCATTGACCATTTGGTTTTTCACTGTGTACTGAGTTGTGCCACCCATTCTTCCATCTCCTGCATCTATATCATTAATGAAGAACACACACACCTTCCCTTTCTTGATAATGTCAGATTCTTCATGGTATCATTATCTGATCAATTCTGCAAGCGTTCCTGCATCTCCACTCTCCAGATCTCCAATACTGATCATAATTGGGATACAAAGACACAAAAACCAAATACAAGTTAAAAACTAGTAGGAAATGACTTGTTGAAACAAGGAAGGTTTTAAGGAAGTATATTTCTATTGTAAATTGCATCATACCCTTAAATTGTTATTGGTGGTAATTTGGGAAAACTATAAGAAAGCTACGCAAATTTCTAAGCTATAAAAACTTATATGTTTCATTGATTGGAAATCATATCAATATTAGAAACTAAAAATCTCCCTTGAATTTTACACTCCATTGTTATGTGTAACACTATCTGTAAGTAGCCTAAACTTCATTACTTTTCCACAAAATTCCTCCGATTGATTCCAATTAGTCTCTATGGCCACACTAATCAATTACACAATTAAAATGACCCCGTAATAAATATTCTTCCCAAGCATATTGGAGAAGATCTCAATTTTAAGATCAAAAGAACAAGCATCCATGCAGAATAAAACTCAGTGTGTATTTGTGTTTACTTTCCCAGAAATTGAATGACACCACATATTTGTGCCAAAGGGAAAGAATGGTAAATATTTCTCACTTGATTCCCATTTTTGCAAACACAAGCTCACATTGGAAGGAATTTCCAAGTTTCCTTGACCTTTGCGTCCCTAGATACCAAGAATGAGTGGAACCTACAAAAAATATGAAAAAATTGTAATCAACAGAGAGCTTTCCATTGAATTCAAGAACATATACTAAACATTCAACCAAATGGAGAACATCCCTTACCTTAATGTTAGGAAAATTCATGAAATTCTTCGAGATGTGAACAATAATATTGTCCATTAAAGAAGGAGCAATGTAGTACCCATCCATTATGTTGTCAAATCCATAGCTGGTTAAAAACAATAATTATGTATATTATTAAGCAATTTCTACTTTTATGGTGTGAATTTATAATTTTAGACCCCTTCCAAAGTAAAAATTAGAAATCCAATTAGATGAACATGGAGTACATGAGTTAGTTCTTAAAAATTATTATACCCAAGTTTCGAAGACTAAAGATATGTGGTTGGTATTTTGATTGAAACTGAAAGCATATATAATAGCAAAAATGTAGAAGTTTGGAATAGAAAAATACAAAGATAACTAACCGAAAGGAAGGGACACAATTCAGAGAAACATACTTTCGTTGAGTATAAGTACTGATATAGTCATAAGAATTCATAATGGCATTGTACATGCTAGCCCCCATCGGAGCTTGGAAAAGGGAATCAACCATTCCCTTTCCACATCTAATATCATGTTGTTCATCAAATACATCGTATGCAAGACCTTTCCATTTGTCCTTTTCAGTCTTCTTGGTCTCATCAATTTCAACAACACCCCTCAAGTGATTTTCCTTTGTGAAAGTGTGGGGGGCATTTTAGCTGGTATTCTTCAATCCACTTCCAAAAAATGAAGTGCTAGGGACTGTCTTTAGTATTGATGCTTGTCCACTGGACAAAGGAAGACTCTTCTAACACAAAATAACCACCATTTTTTAGTATAAGTATCATCAGACGATATCTTTAAACAAAGAAAGACACTTAGCAAGATAGATATACCCTCCAAAAAAATAGTTGGCAGGTTTAATGAAATAGTCATTGCATGGGTAGAAATCTAAATTGTAAGGCCTAAATCTATTGGTGCATACCTCCCAAACTAGGGCGATAAATCCCTAAACATCACCAGCTCAAAATCAAACATCAAGCTATAAAGGGAAGGATTCTCATTTAAGTTGGAATTTGATACGGATTGAATACAAATTGAAAGCACACAAAACAAGAAGAAAGGAGTCGAGCATGGCTGCTCATCCAAATAGCAAGCAGATACTGTAAATACTAAAAAATTATCAAAGTCCGTTTTAACTCCAAGATCAGTTCCAAGATAGGATTCAAGTTCAAGTTTGAAATTTGGCTACATCCATTTTCCCAGTCTATCAAGAGTTTTGAATCACCTAGCGCCTGTAATGTTCTGATTCCTTTTTCATCTGATGCTTCCAAAATCATCCACAGAGCATATGTCTCATCTCTATTATTGGTTCCTTCCCCTGCTCCATATACTTCCAAGAAAACAATTGAGACTTTTTCAAGTAAAGTTAAAAGCAGTATCCCTACCCCACACTTACCAGATGTTCCTTGACAAGCACCATCAAATTAACCCCAATATTTTATGAAATCTATAACTAGGTCTAAAATCCTTCTTGATATTTTTTGTTGGTGAGGCATACAAATTTCTCCATATGACAGTCTAATTTGATGTGAAACCAATCCTACAGTCAATTCTTTACCTTGGAAAATACATTATGACTTGCACAAGAATTCTCCCCATTGGCATCTATTATGTCTTCATCCCCATTAGATTTTCCAAGATTTCTAATACCATCCAAAGAAGAAACCTTTGAATCACTAAATTCACTAGGAACATTAGACCATGTATTAGAGAAGTCCTTGTGATTTAAGCATCGAATATCAGAGTCATTGTTTAATGTAATCCCATAATCATTTATCAAACCTATCTCATATTGTGTTGAAGAAGATTATGTAGTTTCTAATTCCATTTCTTCATAATTTTCTAGCACATGAAGGTAACCAGATTCTGCACCTACAGGAAACTAACACAGCCATATTTTAAGGACAAACCAAAACTACAATATGAATATGCTATAATCTAGAAATTATACACATTACAAAATAAACAATGGAACATGTAGACCACTGCCAAAACATATGCTACTGCTCTTCCATTACAACTGAACAAAATTGTTGCTATAGGAAAAGGAATTATTCATTAGCAAATGCAAATTTATACTTTTGAGATGCACGACATTGATGCACTTGTTGAGTTATGGATGTTTTGATAATATATACATTAGTTAGGTTTAATTGGGAAGACATTAAAGAAACTATTTATTATTAAAAAAATATTATAATACAGAATATTTTTCAAACTAATTAAAGAGAACTTGAAAATAAAATAAAATACAAACAATTATTTGTATTAATATATACTTTTAAAATTATTTCAATGTGTACATGGAGATAATTTGTGTTGTTGACTGACCTGAAATAATAGTTAAGGTTTTCATGGAAGAGTCTTTTCAACTAGTCATACTAATGGTAGTTCTAATTGAATGTGAATACACAAAAACTGATTTTGATGTGAATACACATTTTTCTTGAGGCTTATCTACCTCTAATCTCTATGAAAAAAGGTATTAATACTATACCTTGTAAACATGAAGGTCAACACTCCACCGTAGCAGAACATTCAACAGTCCTACACTCTGATTCACTTCCATTCCAGTGCATGTGATAATGCTGGAATGAATGTACAACATTAGAATAGGCATTTAAGTAAGTGCAACAGTAGGAGGCCTTGAGTAGATGTATCATATGCATGCTACATGCAATGTCCTTAGACAATTTTAGAGTATCTAGTTTACACCAGTCTAAGTGCAGCTCCAACTTTAGATTAGGAACTTTCCATGAGGAGCTCCATTTTTAGAATTGGCACTGTTTCCAAGGTAGAAGATGCATGCACAAAGACTTTTTCTTCTACAATTGAGGCATGCTATCTTAGGCAAAGAAGTATAACTCATATAGTAGGGTCCACCATTCCATAATGGCACATGCTATCTTGGGGTTAGGGTTTTGTATTTTGTTCGAGAGAACACCCTTGGGCAGTCTACATTCATTGTGTCTCATGTTCTCTCCCACTCTAAAAGAGAGACACGCCACACCACTATAATTGTGGGTTATATAATTATTTGTATTTTTTTGTTGGAAGTCACGAAGAATTAATGTGTGATTAAGTGCAGGAAATTTGTTTGTTGTCACCATTTCCAGAGCATCACTTTATGTAGAATTAGTACATATAGTACATTATTCTGAGCTTCTTTCTAGTTTTCTGTTCATTTGATTTCACCTATGCGTGTTCAGATCTAGTAGTAACAATAATTTTGAGAGTTAGTTAAGTCTCCATATTTTTTACGATTTTTTGCTAATCCGGTCATGATGTACTGTAATGTTAACATGGTATTAGAAATTTAGGCCACAATGTCTGAGATTTCGCATCTATGTATGGAGTGGGATGCTGCCTGTGAGAGGGATCTATTGAAGGATCCTAGTTGGTGTGATTCCCTTGCTTCAGTGATTGAAGTGAACTAGGAATTTTGATGGGTTTTGCATGTGATGCCAAAGTAGCTCTAGTGATTGGAGTGTTGATCCGCACCTATGTTCACCTAACCCTAATGGATTAGGTTCCAACAAAAACTTTAGGGTTAGGTTCCAACAAAATTTGAACTCTGTTTACCTTCTTCCTGTATTCAATTGATGAAACCAAGGTATTTTATGTTGTCATTATCTTTTTTAGCTTAAAGTCAAAAATCAATGTTTGTCACAAATCTGCTAGCAACCTATTTCATGCTGATTTCATTCTTGGAATAAACTGCCATCTTTGATGCTTTACAACGAAGTATGGTAAATATACTGACATATGTAGGTAGTGCAGCATGAAAGCAATGCGGTGTTGATGCTCTTACTCATTAGACTGTCTATAATCCTTTGGGACAAAAATAATTTTGATTATAAAAAGGACGGAAAGGTAGCTAGTAAGAATGTTTTGGATTCTTGTTTGAATTTTGAATTTTGTTTGTGAAATATTTGGTTATAATTTTTTACTCTTACGATAAGTCCATGGAATTCTACTTTACGTGGTCAGTCTAATGGATCGTTTTGTGGGGTTGTCCACCAATTTTTCTTCTTAGTATAGTAGTAGACTTGGTTTAAACTGCCCTACTTATGTGAGAGATATCTGAAATTTTAGAACCTAGAATTTTGGGACAATTTTTAAGTTGAATTGCTTCATATTATCTCATATCAGTTTTGTGATGTCAAGTTTAGGCCCAAACAGAGTAGATCCTCAAATTCATTGATGTCAAACCCTTACACTATTATGATTGTTTATAGCCTATGTTAAAATTGGTAGGTACATTGATCCATGATGCAATGAATGCCTCTTCTATAGTTGTTCATTATGTTTGCAAGAGGGAAAACTATGTTAAAGAAGAAAAGATTACACTCGTGTGACTCCTTTGTATTTAAAACTTACATGTGAGGATGGGGAACACCATTTTTATGCCACAAAATTATAACTTAATGCCTTTGAGTTACAGTTACTCTGAATACCTTGTTGTGGCCATTTGAAAGTATTGTGTATTGCTTGATTTTGTTTGTGTCCAATTCTTTCATTCCAGTGAGCAACAAAATCATAATCTACTTTTCAGAGGCCAAGATCGAGCATAATGTCTGATTCTATAAGTTTATCGGTTTGTCAAGATTTAGGTTCTCACATGTCTTCTAGACCATTAAGGGACGAGATAACAAGTGGAGTCCCCACTTGCCCTGAATCTAGGTAGTGCAGTTGTGTTTCACTGACAACTTCTAGTTGTGACTCATGAGTCTACATGTTTTATTGTTGATGACGCAATTCATGTTATTTGAATAATGTTGTTGTTCCTCTATTTTTTAAATATTTTTTAAATCATTGAAAGATTCACCAGTTTTTACAATTTTTTTATAATGAAATGAAATATTCACCAAGATTTTACAATATGTTATAAAT
>LPNX011188687.1:541789-603799 GCA_001517045.1 Pseudotsuga menziesii | reverse complement strand
TATTCTCTCAGTGAAAAGATCCTAACATAATGCTAGCTTAAATGTTGAAAAACTAACATGGTATCAGAGCTAACCTGAGAAGAAGACATTGTGCAGCTTCGGGAAGTAGGGATTCCTAGTTTTTGGACCTTCCTCCATATATTTTCAGCAAAATTAAGGTGGAACAACTCTCCTCCTTAAGGCACATCTTTCTGTCGAAGCGGAATTCGATTTTGAACATTTTCAGTTTCGATGTCGAAATTAGGGCTTTCTACAGAAGAGGAATTTTTGAGTGAGACCAAAATAGGATTTTTCTCCTCATCAAAACCAAAGTTTAGAGACCTGGATCAAGAAATTTGGTTGGGTGAAACTCCAGGAAAATCAAACCCTAGTTTGACCCTGAGCTAGGAAAGACCCTAATACTAAAACTGCTAAGTTTTGGTACAATCGCTATATTCCAAGTTTGGAAAAGTATCAGAAGCGGAAAATTTCAAGGACCAAATATAAAATCCGGATGAACACTGTTTCCAAAAATCATCCTCAAATTCGCTATAGTCTGGGAGATATGATCCCTCCAAGTTAGGGTTCCAGCGTCTTCTAGAATTCATTCTTAAACAAGACACCTGAGGAGAATTGCAATATCTTGGGCTACATAGGTCCAAATAGAATTTATGAAGATGTTATAGAAAGGGCAAAGACTTTACTTTTGGTGGTCTGAATATTAGACTCAGAGGATGAACCAGTGACACATGGAATTTCGTACAACTTCTCTGTTCTGAACAGTCCTGTAACAGGTCACCTTGGGAAAAGGCTCATAAGTCCCAAATGGTGAAACCAATTCTGATGAAACCTGCGGTGTTGGATCAAGAACATGCGAGGTTACCTTAGTATGAAATTTTAGACACAGAGGAGGATAAATTTCAGAGATAGTACAGAAACAGTAACATGAATTTTTGCAGAAGAAATTGGAAAATTAGGGCTTCCTGTTCTGGGAGCTTCCCTCCACTGTTTTCAGAAAAGGAGTACATTGGACAACTCCATTTGAAGAGATATATCTGTCTATCCAATTATATATGAAAGATTCCAAGTTTTTAAAATTAGGGTTTCTGTGACAAACCCTAGATCAGCCAGCTCCGGAACCAGGACAAACACCTCAAATCAGTAAGATCTAATCCTTTGCTATTTTCATTTGAGGTTCTCATTTCAAAGTGATCTATCACCTTAGCTTGATGATAAGCTTGGTGAAGTTGACAACTTCCATGCCTAGAAGTATATGATCTCTCTGAATAAAATCGATTGGACACCTACATGAGTATAGAGGTTCCAATTTCAGAGGGAGACGAGGTTAGAAGACTTTCACAAGAAGAACTTGGTCAAGGCCAAAGAAGACATCATGCTCATGCTGCAGAAGATGATGAACTATCCAGAAAGAGATCCAGATATGAAAAGTGAATATTCTTCAAGCGAGGATGAATATGTTCTGATATCATCTCTCACAGGTAACATTACTCATGGAAGTAATGATTGGCTTATAGACAGTGGGGCTTCCAAACATATGACGGGATTCAAGGAATCCTTTGTAAGACTGTCAAAACATGAATCACCTCACAAGGTGAAACTAGGAGATGACTACCAATATCCAATAAAAGGTAGTGGAGAATCTTCATACAAGCTAGACTCTGGTAAGTCTCTAACAATGAAAGAAGTATTGTTTGTTCCAGGACTGAAGAAGAACCTTCTATCCATTTCAGCATTGGATGCAAAAGGAATGCGGGTGGCATTCATAGATGGTCAAGTCACCATGTGGCCAAAAGGAAATACTATCGATGATGCGGTAGTGATTGGAGAACAAGAAGGAGGCTTGAACAAATTGAAGGGCCATCCAGAAAAAGCCTTGATCCATGACATAGTAGAGCCAAATGAGCTTTGGCATAGATAGCTTGCACATGTGCATTACAGAGCACTAACTATTGCAAGCAAAGCTGTTGAAGGTATTATAGAATTTCAAGCCATTTAAAGGGAAGAACAAAAATCAGAATATGACCTAAAGAAACCAGTTGAAGAATGTGAAGATCTAGAATGCAGAGACCATGCAGTCATAAGAGTCTCTCAAATCAAGAACAACTTGAAGCCGAAGTGAAGAATGCAGAAGTGGTGATGGCCACCTTGAATGGCCTCCCAGGATCGTGGAATTCATTCATTCAAGGAATGTGTTCCAGAAGGAAGTGATTACTTTCAGCAGACTCCGTGAAGAAGAAGAAGCTCGAATCATAAGAAGAGAAGAGAAGATGGGAGCAATTGAATATCAAGCTCTCACCTTCCAAATAAGATCCCTCAAGCAATGAGGAATATGAAGAACTCAACTCTTGAAGAAATTCTTATCCACCTTATCTTTTGGATAAGAAACGATGCTATTATGAATGAAGAAGACGATGAAGCTGAAGACTCAAGAAGGAGTCTACCCACGAAACAAATAAAGATAAGTATTCAATTGTCATTTCATGATATTGTTGTGTTATGCATTTGTTTATATTCAGTTGATTTATCATGCATGATAGGATGTTTGCATTAACGACAGTATACTACTAATATACATGCGATGGGTAAGTAACTCATGGTGCTATACAACTCTCCATTGCTACTTATCTAGAATGAAACCTCTTTGCTGACATATTGGATTAGTGTACAATCTCAATATTGTCTTGGTAGAGATGGAAGGCATCTAGAAAATTTTAATGAGATATGGATGAATGTTGTATTGCCTAAAGTAGTTGCATGATCATATATTTATGCATAAGTGTTTTCCAGTATAAATATTCCTTATGAAATATTTCTAACCATACAATTGCATTTGACTTGTAGGAAAGACCGCATACATAATCGCCTACAAGCAAAGAAGAATGAAGACTTGTTCCAAAGAGCAAGTGATGACATTTCAAAATGAATAATAATATGACAAGTGCAGTGACATCATTGATGCAGAACCTTCCAGCCACCAAGAAGAAAGGGAAGACCAGTTCAAGAAGAATGATGTCAAGGCGCAGTATCGAGACCTAAAGAGAAGTTCATAGTTCCGTCGTGTAGTAGATGGAAACATCGTGGGATACAAAGCAATATTCGTAGCATGAGGCTTCTCACGAAAGGAAGGCCTAGACTATGAAGAGACATTTGCAGCCAGTAAGAGTTGAAACACATACATGATGAGATTGATGAAGATCTTAACCTTTGCTACAAGGTTGAAGATGCAAGTCTATACACTAGATGGTCACATAGAATATTAGTAGCATAGGAAGCTACTTGTCACTCAGGTACAGAATGTTTTCAGTGCATAGAGCACAGAAGACAGAGGGAGT
Organism: Pseudotsuga menziesii; assembly: GCA_001517045.1. Taxonomy (NCBI): domain Eukaryota; kingdom Viridiplantae; phylum Streptophyta; class Pinopsida; order Pinales; family Pinaceae; genus Pseudotsuga; species Pseudotsuga menziesii. The sequence continues at coordinate 600,467 of LPNX011188687.1, read as the reverse complement.
ATGATGCTTCGCTTCAGAGGGAGTGACTACAAAATATCTAAGGTTCGACATGGTACGACAGGATGGGCAGATTACTGATGACTCTAGGATTTACTGAAAGTAAAGAGGATTCCAACCTTTGCTTCAAGGTTGAAGACAGAAGACCAATGATGCTCCTATTATGTGTCGATGCACTATTGTTATAGGCATGGAGGTGTGGCAGAGTACAAATGGAATCTTCCTTGGACAAGGGAAGTATGCAGTAGAGATCCTAAAGAGGTTTGGGATGATGGACTGCAAGACTATGGCCACACCTATGGTATCAAACCTAAAGCTATTGAGTGATGCTTCATCAGAGTCGGTTGATGCTACGATGTATCGTCAGATGATTGGGTCATTGATGTACTTGACAAACACGAGACCGTATATTTGCTTTGCTGTGAACACCTTGAGCCAGTACTTGACAGATCCAAGGAGTGTTCACTTGACAGCTGCAAAGCATATTCTGAGGTACCTGAAGGGTACAGTTGATTATGTGCTCAAGTACGATGCGAATCAAAAGATTAACCTGGAAGGTTATGTTGATTCAGATTGGGCAAGCAGTGCCATCGACAGGAAGAGTACTTCAGGATGTTGCTTCAGTATGGGATCAGGTGTGATCTCTTGGTTTAGTAGGAAGCAATCCTGTGTGGCACTGAGTACAACTGAAGCAGAGTATGTCACAGCTTGTTCAGCTAGTTGTGAGGTAGTATGGCTGCGAAAGCTACTATCTGATATATTTGATATCCAGTTGGATGCTACTTGTATACATTGTGACAACCAGAGTTGCGTGAAGTTGTCAGAGAATCCAGTGTTTCATGACAAGTCGAAGCATATCGAGATCAAGTATCACTATATCAGGGATATGGTGCAGAGAGGAGCAGTGAAGCTCCAGTATGTTGCGACAGAGGAACAAATAGCTGATGTATTGATGAAGCCATTGGCTAGGCTGAAGTTCGAGTACTTCAGAGAGATACTTGGTGTTCTCCAGATCGAGGTTCCTTCCAAGAGAAAGTGATGAGACCCATAGCCATTCTGACATGGTGAGAGGATTGGTTCCTTCCATGGTCAGATGTAAGGGCTGAGCCATTCTGTCATGGTGAGAGGATTTGGTTCCTTCCATGTCAGATATGAGTGCTGGCTACCATTCTGGGAATGGAGGCACCTGGTCAGTTACCAGGAACACTCAGTCAGGGACTAAGAGAGCCATTCTGACGAGCAGGTCAAATGTAAGGGCTGAGCCATTCTGTTCATGGCTAGAGGATTAAGTTCCTTCCATGGAAGATGTGAGTGCTAGCCATTCTGTCGAGTAGGACAGATGTAAGGGCAACTGCCACTCTCAGGGAGAGTGGAGGTGCCTGGTCCGTTACCAGGTAGCTCAGTCAGGGACTGGGGGCCATTCTAACGAGGGTGTAGGATTCAGTTCCTACCAGGCCATATGTGAGTGCAGAAATCTTTCATCACTGTGGTAGGAAGGGTTCCAGCCTGGGTGAGAATCGTTCATCATTGTGGTAGGATGTGTTCCAGCCTGGGTGAATGTGTGGAAATCTTTCATCACTGTGGTAGGAAGGGTTCTAGCCTGGGTGAGAGTCATTCATCACTGTGGTAGGATGTGTTCCCGCCTGGATGAATGTGCCATTCTGACAAGTAGGTCAGATATAAGTGCAGAGCCATTTCACAGATGTTAGTGATGTGATGTCCTATCATGCTGGTGAATGTGAGTGTTGGGCCTTTCTGATGTGATTGTAGTTTACTACATGATCAGATGTGAGTGTTGGGCATGCCTTTCTGATGAGCAGGTCATATGTAAGTGCTGGGTGAAGACCTACCTAGTGGCTAGGCCTACAACCAGCATGAAAAAGGGTTGGCTCTGTAGAACTTCCTATGACGAGATAGTACACACATGATGATGACCAGAGGAGATCCAGATCGAGCTATGATCCAGATCTAGTTATGATGACTCTGAGAGATCTAGATCAAGTGATGATCCAGATCCAGTAGTGATGATCCAGATCGAGAGATGATCCAGATCCAAATCCAGATCCAATGATGATCTAGATCCAGTCCAGTGATGATGATCCAGATCCAGTGATGATGTTCTATGACAATCCAGATCGAGAGATGATCCAGATCCAGTGATGAATATGACTTGAAGACAAAGATGATCCATTTGATACAGAGAAGAAGACCAATGCTGAAAATCGTGTCGAAAGAATACCTTCCTAGTTAAGAGGGAGTGTTGATGTATATGTAACTTCGGAATGTATTCTTATGTATTGTAACCCAATGTTTATTTCAGGATGTTTCTATTATGTATTTGAGTCATGTTGTCATGCCCCGATGTTCCAATCGGGAGGATTAATAATGTAAACAAGTCTTGTCAAGTCATTGTGTAAGTCCCCACAGTTTCGGGGCACTTGAGTTATTATACACTAATTAAGGTGTAGGCTCGAGTAAGTAATTGTTGGTTGGGCCGACATGATTGAGTGCAATTCAAGTGAATGGAAGAATATAAATAGAGAGTGAGAGTCTCTCTATTTATCACTTGTACAACACATCACTTACTCTCTCAAGTGTGGCGCACTAGTGAAGAAGGAAATATACTGGGACTAGAAGACTACTGCTGTCAGGAGTGCATCTTACTGTTTTGGGGTCTTACATCTTGTGGTGATTCTATCTTTGAGGAAGTTGCGGGGTTTTCTCCATTTATGGTTTCCCCGATCAAAACTCTTTGTTTCTCTTGTCTCTTGTGAAGTGCTTATGTTTTATTGTTGTGCTTGTTATTCTCTCAGTGAAAAGATCCTAACATAATGCTAGCTTAAATGTTGAAAAACTAACAATCATCCATGTGTCCCAATAGTACCCTAACCTGTTTTGGATTCATCGGTGGTTTCAAGTCGAGAATAATCTTTATTTTTGCAAAGTCGACCTTGATGCCTTCTTTGCATACAATGTTCCCTAGTAGTATTCCTATAGGAGTTAGGAAGATGCATTTCCTTATGTTAAGAGATAACTGGATTTGTCGACATCATTCTAGAATGAGCCTTAGCCATTTGCAATGATATTTCAACATGGAGTAGATCATCCAATCGTCATAATATACTGCCATTGTTTTGTAGATATATTCTTGAAATGTTTTGACAACAATTCTCGAAAATACTACAGGTGCATTTTTGACACCAAAAGGCATAACTTTGTAGGCGAATGAGCCAAATTCACATACGAATGTAGTCCTTTTATGATCTTCTTTGGCTATTGGTACTTGGTTATATTATCCTAAGAATCCATATGTAAATGAATAGCATTCATGTCCTACAACTTCATTTAATATTTTATCTGTGTATGGCGTTGGGAATGGGTCTGTTAGAGTGACTTTGTTTAGTTCTCTAGAATCGACACAGATCCTCAGTTTTTTTGGGTTTTCATTAGAGGAAATTTGAGGTCTAAAATGGGCCAACTAAGTAAAATAATAAAATAATAGTTAAAATAATAAAATAATAGTTATTAATTTTGGAGGAAGAATGAAAAATACTACTTTTTGTGTTCGTATTTTTGACATATCGCGTTGTGTTTTTACTCAAATTCTGAGTGGGAGAGCTCGTTGGATGCGAAATTTAATTCCGCATCCAACGAGTACCCACACTGTATACTTTTGATGGACCCTACTACCCCAAAAACAAGAAACACATGAAAAAATGTGATGATAACATCATCATCACATTGTTTCAGGTATTTCTTGTTTTTGGGGTAGCGGGGTCCGTCAAAAGTATGCAGTGTGGGTACTCGTTGGATGCAGAATTAAATTCCGCATCCAACGAACTCTCCTGTTTGAAATTGGAGTAAAAACACAGGGAGATATGTCGAAAATACGAACCAAAAAAGTAGTTTTCTTTTATGACAAATATGTCAATTCAACCATTATGGTTGACTCATTTTATTGAAATTATATTGGTTCTTGAATTCCAACTCACAAAATTTATTGTTGGCATGTTTTCTTATAAGGCCCATTTTAGACCCCAAATTTCCTCTAATGGTTTCTTTGGTTGAACAACCATCGGGCTTGCCCATTCTGATTGGTCGATAGGGTAGATAATTCCTGTTGCGAGCAGATTATCAATCTCCTTCTTGACTATATCTTTGTATTTATGAGCTAATTTGTATGGCCTTTTCTTTACGGGTCAAGCATTGGGATTGATGTCAATCTTCATTTCACCCATTTCATGGGCTAGCCCTTTGAGATATTTATAATCTAGATCAAAGACATCATGGAATTATTTTAATAGGTTTACTATTTCAGCCGTTTTCTCTTCACTCCAGTAATTGCCATTTTTTCCATTTTTGGCCATTCATCATTTGATATGTCAAACTCTTTAGTTTTAACTTTGGAATTCAACCATTATAGTGCTTTGGTTTTGTTGATCGGTCGACTCCCTTATTTTAACTATGAGAATGTAGCAGGGACTTTTGCTGTGGTCATTCAGTTGATGTCTTCTTTGTCGGTTGTGTCAATTTTAAGTACTGTTCAAATTGGTTTTGTTGTTTCTGAGTGATAAGATTTCCATTGAAATATTTTTCCTTTTGTATTTTCATTTTCCATTTGTAGTCTTATCGACTGTGGTGTTATGTTGGATTGTATGTTATTGCATGGTATTGTCGGTCGATCATGGTTTGGTATCAGACTATTGTTCTGAGTCGGTTCTATGAATGCTTTTATCTGCCTTGTAGTTTCGACTAGCTTTTTCATTTTGCGGTATAAAAATAAAGTCCTTGATGAAGTTCTCTCTAAGTTCATTCCACTGAAATGTTTCACCTCGTGGGTCTTCCATTTTATACCATTTATTTGGTAAGTTGGTTAGCATCGAGGAAAATAGGTGTGGCCATGTACGTTCCTCTTTATAACCAAGTCTTCTCCATTCTCTTTCTCATGTTCTTATGTTCTCGTCTGGATATTGCCCTTGGATGAAGCCAAGTATTTGTGCATGTTTGGTTAGATTCCTTCCTTTGAATCTCTCTACGAAGTAAGTCGAAGCTGTTGTCCAATTCTACAGTCTCGACTCATGAGTGTCCCACCATTGAGCAGCTTGACCTGTAAAGGTTTCTACCAGGATTTGTAGTCGGCCATTTTCACCTAGGTTTTTAGACACCTGTTCTATATGCAGAAATGGAGACTCTCCTTCTTTGTACCTTAGGTTTTGTCTGATACTTATATTTTTGGGGGTTAGGGTAGGGTATTCCCTAGTTTTCCTTATGAATATTTTTGGGATGATGGAGATTGAGAAGCATTGATGGGTTGGTTTCTTATGTATAGGCTGAATGGTCCAACAACCTCTTGCTTGGGTCTCGTAGTTTTTGACTTCCCAATCATATAACTCCATGTCTGAATTATATCCTACTGAGTCTTGGCTTCCTAAGTGAAGCTCACCATAGATATTGGGTTCAATGTAGTCTTCATTATTTTGAATTTGGTATAATTGTCGAATGTCGACTTCTTCATCAATGAGTTTTGTCCAAGGTTCTCCTTGGGAAGGATGAATAGGGACTATGAATTTTTGTCCATTCCATTTTAATTTAATCCTTTCTTTGTCTAGAGATATTAATGATTTCATTTTTCTTCCCCATGGTTGACCTACCAAGGCTAGGAAGGAGCTGGATCCTTCTTTAGGGTCGATAATTTCAAAGTCAACTTTAGTCAATATTCCTTTTATTGTTGTATCGACATTTCTCCAAACCCCAATGGGTTCGATCAGTCCTTGGTTGGATAACTTGAGGTATATTCCCGAATCATATAGTCGAGGTCTACCCAACTATTCCCAAGTATCACAAGTCATAATATTTACCTGTGAACTGAAGTCAAGTACAACTTGTCGAACATGGTATCCTTTGATTTCTAGATCGACAAGTGGGTTGGCATCGCTCTTGTCTTTTTGGTTCAGACTGCATATATTTTATGTTTGTTTTTCTGTATTATTAATGTGCTTCATATTATACAATAAGTCAATAAATTGCGACACCAATTTATCATCCTATACTAAACATATTAATTCTTTAACTATGTTTTGTCGGTTGTCCTCGATTGCTTCTTGCATAGCAAATTATTTAATCATATTTGATGCATTGTTATATAATTGTTTTTGTTTAGTCAGGTTAGGATAATCATTCTTTTCTTTGATTTTTCTTATATGTGGATTATCATTTCCATTTTTTGTCCCTTGTCGGGTTACTATGTCCAGGTTCTTTGTATTGATTACATCATGTTTTTGAACACACGACAAGACATTAATGTTTTTCTTTTTATTAATTTTGTCGAGCATGGTGGGACAATCCTCTAATGAGTGATTTCCCATGCCATATCTTGTACAAAACTTTAGATCAGTTATATCCTAGTATGGACAGTATACATAGTGATGGCCTTCTTTGTAGCATGTAAAGCATTGGATGGGTCATCGTTGTCAATTGTCGCTATTTCAAAAAAATTGTCCTCGACCTCCATATCCTCCACGATGGTTGTTGAACTGGTGCTCATATCAATGGCCTTCATATATTTGATTATTTGTTTCATTTTCATCATTTATTCTTTGGGTGTTACCATTATTTTGCGCAACTACATTCATTTGGTAAACCGCTTTGTAATTTTGTCGATTCATTAGATTTAGGTGGAATTCGGTCGTTGCATGACTTTTTCCCTCACAAATTGTACACCAAGATTCTTTGCCATTATTCATGTTATATAGGAAATATTTCATGGTATGGTCTCCATGTTCTTGGAAAATGCCATAGAAGCATTTCGTTTGGATGAAATGAACATCCCGTTGGCCTATTTCTTGTCGACGGTTATCTTTAGTGTGTTCGGCCGTGGAGCACTTTGTACACCAGACATCCTAATTTTTGAGGTTTAGATCCTTCAAATATTTTTGCATAATTTCAATTTGTTCTTCTAGCCTAGTATCAACGGGATAAGCTGGGAAATATTCATCCATATCTACTTGTAAATCTTTGGTAAGTGCATCTTCATATGGTTTGAACATCTCCAAGCTTATGTGCCACCAGATTTTTTGTGATAAACCTGCAAGAAACTACTGAATTAATAATTGCTCATCAATTACATAATCTAATTGGATGAGGAGGTCTTTCCATCGCTTATCATATTCATGGATGGACTCTGCTGGTTTCTAAGATGTTGTTTCATCTTTTTGGCTGCCAAATGTTTTGCATCTGGAGTTTTAAAGAAAGACAAGAATTGTGCTTTAATGTCTACTTTGGATTCTTGGGGAGTTCTCCGATATAGGTCATATACCAAGTCAGTGCTCTTTTATGTAAAGCACCAACGAACTGTGCCATCTATCGTTCTTCAACTGTAACTTGATTTGCCTCCCATATTGACTCACAGATGAACCAATGTCATCTAGGGTCTTCGTCACCCTTGTAGAGAGGGGTATGTGTTGATCCGTGACCCCATGTTGGTGTCATTGTCGCTGTATCCTTCAAGGGGTGGCGATGGTGGGGGTGGCGGTGGGGGTAGTGGGTGTTTTGTTTATTTTGTTGTTCATAGTTTTTTTCGACGGAACTTATGTTCCCATCGATCATTTTTTTTGTCGTTTCTTCTCCAATAAGAAGTCGTCTCAGGTCAACTTCTTCTGTCGATGTCCAACTGCACTGATTTGTCTGTAGGTCTGACTGTTCTGAATTTTGAAAAGCTGTGTTTGGAAGGGGGGTGCTCCTTCATGTGTCAAGTAGAGAAAGTGGATACTTCAGTTGGAAGGGTATGCCTGAAGTGTTACCCAATTTCCTTCCTCTGGTCGACAGATTACTAGATGATTATCATCATTTACTTCATCATATAATTGGCTCCATATACTAAAATCACTAGCTCTTAGTCGCAAGTCTTCTTCGATAATGGCCTAAATTTGGGCACTTGGATTTGTTGAAAACATAGGTCTTACCTCCTGGGGAATTTCTAGTTGGAGAGCTTCTCGTTGCTCTATCCACAAGTCTTCTTCCATGGGTGATGCCTCTTCATCTACACATGACTTGAATCTAGTGGATTTCTTTCTTGGTCTGTCACCCTAGTGGTCATCTGTCTTTGCAGCACTATAGCCTTCTCTCTTCTTTCTTCCCTTCTTTTCAGCCTCTTCTCCCTTTCTATTCTCTGCAAATCCAACGTACCTTTATGTGTCACTGTCCATTTGATTTCCTTCTTAGGCGGACTTTTCATTATTGATGATGGTATTTTCCTCAGTTGACTAGAATCCTTTTTACTTTACCCCAACACATAACCAGCTACCCCCCTATAGCCTACCCAATGCTTTAAAAATCTCGGATAGTTCTGTTTATTTGCTTAGGAAGTACTGCCACTCCCTTTCGGCAATGAATTTTTCCCACTTCTTCTGTTTCTCCTCCTAGTTAGAGTTTGGTGGCAGTTCACATAGTGATGGATGAGGCTCTACGATATGGTCCCTTCTTTATTAGGAATTTGAACAAAAGGGTCGGTAAGGAGCAAAGAAAATTCTTAGTGAGGTTTGTATAAAACCTTTTCTCAATGCTTTCAACCGAAACTCTTTCCTCCATGACTTGTTCCTCGCATAATTTTTCTCTGATCTTTTCAAACCACTCCGACAAGTTTGTTATTCCACCTTGAATTAGTTTCTCTAGTAGCTCTTGGTCCTTAGTTGCTTCCAGATTTTTCATCCAGAATTTTTTTCAAAAGCTAAGGTACCGACTCTACAAACTTCTCATGTGTTTTAGTGAAAAATTTATCCTTCGCCTGAACAATGGTCAATATATTTCTTCTTGCATAGTTCTACAAATAATTTGCTATCTTACGGTCCCACCAGTTCTTAATATCTTGTTCTGATATCATCTACTTATGGTCATTACATCCATATATGTACTACCAGCAACAGAACCAATGTTGTAATCTCACATATCACATAGAGTTACCAATAATACACATAGAAACATATAAACATAACATATACAAGAGACAAGAATAGATAAGAAAGTAACATATTATATTATAATGTTACATGAGGGTCCATACATATACAAAAATTGAACCAAGTTCTCATCTGGATCAACAGCCTAATATATATGATTACAAACAGTTACAAGAAACTACCTGTTGGTTCGGTCAATCGATATGACTTTTCATGCAACCGACCTAATCTCCAATTAGTTGACTCACCAACTAGCTCCTCCAATAGTATTATGTATTTGTCTCAATATTGCATTCCAGAAGGGATTGCATTCCAGAAGGGATTTCATTCCCAATTGGAAGATTCCCTCACTTGAATTATTTTCTGAGTCCTTAATATAGGAGAAAGAGATGTTGATCCAGATGGGAGTCATCAAGACTTCCAAAGATCAAGCTTTCCTAGTGACAGACTCTACCAAAGCGCAAGCTAAAGGGAAATATAAGGGGGAGGAGCCTAAAGCAGTTGATTCGAATCCTAAAGAGAATAAGAATACTTCCAAAGGAGCTACCAATTCCAAGAAGAAGAAGAAGTTTAAACATAAAAAGTGTCCCTATTGTATGAGGGGTTTTCATTAAGAACAATCGTGCATGAAGAAGACCCTCGACCAATTGAAAGATCTATGTGTACAGAACAATATTTCCCTTCTACAAGGTGCAGAGATGTTTGATAATGAATAGAATACTGAAGAACATGAGATATTCCATGACTTCCATGTAGGACTCACTCCATTGAAGTCTTATTTGATAGATTATGGAGCATCCAACCACATGGTTGCCTCCGAAGAATCCTTCATCACTTTCCCTCTATCAGGACAACCTAGTGGTCATATGGGATATGACTCTAAAATCCCATATATTGAGAGAGGTTAATTTAAAATCTAGCATGATGAGTTCATTTCCTCTCCTACAGCAAAACAAATTGTTGAAGATGAAGAATAAACTGAATTTTCCACACAGTCAATTCGAATTGAAGAAAGTCTCCTTGGAGTGACTCCTTCTCCTGCTACTCTAGAAGTGTATGAGATCTATGATATCTCATCTCCTCACATGGATGATCCAAAAGAATAAATTTGAATATCTATTTTTGAATAAAAACTCTCCTTCCATTCTTTGCAAAAATTCTCCAATGATTCTTCTATTATAAATTATGTGCATAGTTTACTGGTGATTGTTTCAAAAAAGGAAGAGGAATTTGATTTCTCTATCTCTAATGATGTTGCTGGTGTGTAGATAAGTAATACCATGGAAATTTTGGAAATAATATCAGATTATAGGAGTGATCCATTCACTCTCATTGATATAGAGCTTCATTATTTTCCTACATGATTGCATGCACCAATTTTCATAATTTTGAAGAAGAATAAAATTGTGCATCTACCATGTCGGTGGAGCACACTATTGGATATGATATGAACCTATTTGAATATGATATGCTATTATTTGGATATGATCTTCCATTATTTGTTTTAGGTTTTAAGTTTCAAGAGCTTTTTGTTATGTTTAGGACATGGTGATTGCTGCTACAAAGAAGATGTAACTAATAATTTATTTTATATTCGTTACATTGCTCTGATACCAAATGGAGCAACCGAATCCAGTTCTCCATTAGTCGAATCCGACTATCATTACAATAATAAATATGAATAGTAAATAATATATTGGATGATGGGTAAAATGTACAATAAGCTCGCCTTTATAGACTTTAGCGTAAAGAGTTACACCCTTTCATATAATTAACTAATAATTTATTTTATATTCGTTATAGAAGACGTATCTAAAAGACAAAGCATAAGAGAGTTGGCTGAAGAATGGAACAGCAGAAAGAAAAAGGAAGAAGCAGAGATGAAGAAAAGAGAAGAAGAAAGTGACGGTCTAATATCAACAAGATCTAAAAAAGACCAATGGATTATTGAGTAGAATCGATAGCGACAGAGGCCCAAGCGTGGGAAAAGTTCATTAATGACCAAGCAGGCCCCTCTTCATGACATGTTCTATTATTTTTTTTAAATGTAATATATTCTATAAAATTATGAGCACTCACTACAAGACAAATTTGTGGGATTGAAACGTTAGGGAAGCCCAAAAGTCATTTGGGGGTAGCCCAAATTTTTTTTTTTGTATAAATATAGGAGAGCTTAGATAGAAGAAGGATTTTTTCCCAAACAAATTTGTGAGAAGTATGTTGTAAGAAGAACTATTTCCTTTGCAATAAAGAATTACAAGTTTCCTGATGGAGAAATCTTGGTGGAATGTTTCAAATGTTGTGCTATGGATCAGTTGAATGTGAACTATTTCATTTTCAGCTTATGTCCATTAATTGTGAGATCGTTCTAACTCAATGAATCTATGTTCATGTTATGAATGCACTCTAGTTTATTCTGTGAAATTTCCACTGTGAGTAATGAAGGTTTTCATAAACAATAAGCTATCTTGTTGTTCATATATCTATTAATGTTCATGTGTTCTGAAATAAGTAACAACTATCTATGATTTTTCTTAATGCATGTGGAGAAATACATTACTCATTGATAACTGATAATTTTGCTCCCCAGGGATAGGTTAGATAATTAGTTTTAGTTTCTTACTGTGTGTGATTCAAATGCAAGAGAGTTAAGACGAGAGGTAAGAACCTGTGCATCACATTGTGATGCTCCTCGTTATCTCTATCAATCTGCATTTTTAGATGGGCACTTGCACATCATACTTAAATTCAAAAAACTAAAAATACACACAGTGGAGCAGGCCATAACCGGTAAAACCTTTTATTTTGTTACTTGACCTACGGTATCCAGATCGTAAATCGAACGGATTCCCCATACCAAACAGTGGTGAGCTAGGAATGTTTACTGGGGAGAATCCCTAACTATTGTTTCCTACGATTTTCCAGGACTAAATAGTTTTTGGCGCTAGAAGGAGGGCCACCAGTGCATGGATGGCCAAGGAAACTCATTTCCTCGAAATTATTCCAACGGTGACAGTTCTGAAAGCAGTTTCTTTCACAATCCAACTCCTGAAGAGAAGGGTAAAGAGCATATGTATTCTATAGATAATGAAGTAGTTGATGATCTGAGAATATTTACTAGGGCATATGCGAAGAAGATTGGAGGATTACCACTTATTCCTGTCTTACCCAGAACATAATATAGGAAGAAAGATTGCCCTTAGTTATAAGATTTAGTGTCGGTAGAGGACCTTGAAGAACTGGTAGAAGCATCCCTACAGGAAGTTGTCCAACCTCTAAATTAGTTGGACCCAGATACACCTTACTGTTCACCTGTTCATACCCCTCTTCACTCACCACCTCATTCTCCACCCAAAATCATGCCTAATGTAAATGCAAACCAACCAAATCCACCACCTGCTTGGAAGGCTAGGTCACCTTTGAACCTAGCAGCTCCCTTGCATGATTTGTCTCAAGCTTTTGACAAAATGTTGCTTAAGTTTGACCCAAGTGAAAAAATTCTGGTAGATGATCATTTGCAAAGTTTTTACTTGGCTATACAAGGACTACGAGTAGGAGAGCATGAATATGTGCTCTGTAGATTGTTTCCACACACCCTGAAGGAGCAGCAACCTCATGGTATTTTTCTCTTCTCGTAAATTCAATCATAGACTGGGACACATTTGAGAGAATATTTAGAAGCAAATATGTAGTCCAGAAAACTCATGCAGATTTAATGAAAGGGTTATGCACTTTAAAGAAAGAAAGAAAGGAAAAAGTGCATAATTTTACTCGAAGATTTGCTGCTTATCTAAAAAAAAATCTGCAGCTAATAAACCATCTGATAAAGTTCTGATTGAATACTATACTTCATCTCTAGGGCTTGAATTGGCCATGTTTTCCAAGATGTCAGTCAAACCTACATTATCGGAAACCTATGAGAAAGATGAAAGGGTCAAGGCTGAGATGGAGAGCACTAAGAATTATCCTATGCAGTCGGAAGAAAAAACTTTTGGTAAGAAACCTTTATTATTGACTAATCCTAAGGATGAGCAGTCACAGGATTTTGAAGGGATGGTGAAGATGATGCAGAAGCTATCCAACAGAGTAATAAATTTGGAAAAAGAAAAGGAATATCATAAAGCATACAATCCTTACTATAAAAGGAGGGAGGACAACAATCAACATAAAAATCCTCCACACAATCCTGCATCAATCAATTTAACTGAGGTAGGTATGGATAATTTTTTCACTTTTCATCAGCAGCCTCATTCTGAGAAAAATTGCCCCCAATGGATAAATTCTATGACATTGGTAATGAATCAGCTATTGGACTCCAAACTAATAGAAACTGATAATGAGGAAGAAAAGGATAATCCATCCACAGAAAAACAAGAAGAGGATGCTCTGGTTTTGTGGTACTGTGTCTTGATGTTTGATACAGAAGAGGAAGGTTCTCTAAAACAAGAAGAAACATCAGAAACCAATGTGACAACCAGAAGTCAGAGGTTGTTAAAAGAAGACAATTCCATACTTCCGAAGATCAAGAAACTTCAAGAAAATATGAAGAAGGTACAGAAGAACACTACAACAAATAAAATACCTAAATTTACCATTACAAGTCAAGATCCTAAGAGAATTAACATGCCTGTTAAGCCTATTGAAGACCAGGTTGATAATGTCAAGAAGAATCTCAAAACACCTGAGATGGGGTATGATATTGTGGAAGATATTAAAAAGGCTAAGGAAAATATCTCATTATTTGAAATGTGTAATGTACCTCAACAAAAAGAAAAATTGTTAAAAGCACTTGAAGTACCAGAAGAAGAGCTTCCCACTAACAACCAACCTGCAAAAGAAATTGGTGAAGCAAGTGTGGGAGGTAAGTCTAAGTTTAGAACCCCACCATTTCTCTTAACTTTTGAGATTTTCAACTATAATGTGCACAATTGTTTAGTAGACTCAGGAGCATCAATCAATGTTATGCCACTTTTAGTCTACAATAAGATTAATGGACAACCTAAACCATCTACATGGCAGGTTATTCAGTTAGACAGGACAGCTATGAAAGTAATTGGGGAAATGGAAAATGTTCTAATTCTCTTATCTTCAAATGAAAAGGTATGTTAGTACATCGATATTGTAGTAGCAGACATACCTAATGCTTATGGACTTGTTTTGAGTCAAGATTGGTCAGCAAGGATGGATGGATATTTTGCATCAGATTGGTCACATCTGTGGTTGCCTCATAAGGGAAGTCCCAATCAAATAAAAATATTAAGAGAACCTCAAATGAAGCACAATGTTACTCAGTTGGAGAGAAAAAATGAACCAGTGAATTATGTGTTGGGAAATTACTTCATCGAAATAGAACCGGTAAATTACCAAGCGGAATAATCCAGCGGTACACCAGACACCCAGCTCGATCTCCTTTGATTTTCACGGGCTGATGAGATTGATTGTAAAATAGTAGACTTAGTTTCAGATGTAGCTTGTAGTGCAAATACAATATAAGTAGATGGTTTTTGGACACTTTATTTTGATGGATCTAAAACATTGGAAGGATCAGGAGTTGGTTGTGTCCTGGTTGATCCAAAGAAAAATAAACATTTTCTTTCATGTAGATTAGAGTTCGAATGTACCAATAATACAACTGAATATGAATCACTAGTTCAGGGACTAAGAAAAGCAATTGAACTAAAAGTAAAAAATCTAAAAGTGTATGGGGATTCTAAAATAGTTGTAAAGCAAATTTGAAATCATATACACTGCATTTCACCTCATTTAAAAGCTTACCAAAATGAAGTGTGGGATTTGCTGGCAAATGTTTACGCATTTAATATTGTATCCATTCCTTGACTAAAGAATGCAGTAGCTGAATTATTAGCTACCTCAGCTGCAAGGCTTGTACCTTCAAATAACAGATGTTCTATTGAATTACTTTCCAGGCCTTCGGTTCTAGACATGATCACCAATCTATGGGTTTTTGATAATGATCAACAAATTTTGGAATGTTTGATGAATGATGAAACTTTCAAGGAGAAATAATCGATGGTGAAGAACACCAAGCTGAACTAAAATTTGACAACTTTATTCCTAAAGGAGTCAGGACCTTAGAGCGAATGTTTGATCTAGACAACAAATTCAGAAGGCCAGCAATTGTCAAGACTCATAGCTCATCCTTACAATTTGAGCTGATAAATTTGGGAACTGAAGTTGAACCCAAATATGTAAATTTAGGAAAGTGTTGTTCTCCAGGTGAAAGAAATAAGTTCATTAGTTTGTTCAAACAGTACAAAGATGTGTTTTCCTAGACATATGAAGAGCTTAAAACTTATGACACAAATATTATACAACATGTCATTCCTATTAGAGCTGGAGTCAAGCATTATCAACAGCCTTTGAGGAAGATGCATCCAAAACTGGAACCTTTAATTCAGAGTGAAGTGAAAAAATTGTTGGATGCTAAAATTATATTCAAAGTCAAACATTCAGAATGGGTTTCGAATTTGGTTCCAGTAAGAAAAAAAATCAGGAGAAATCAGGCTCTATGTAGATTTCAGAAACCTAAATCGTGCTTCGGATAAAGATAACTACCCATTTCCACCCATGGAACAAATATTGCAGATGGTTTCAGGTTCTGAATTATTTTCATTATTAGATGGATTCTCTGGCTATAATCAAGTATTAGTAGCTGAAGAGGACAGACTTAAAACTACATTCAGAACAAAGTGGGGAACGTTTGCTTACAGAAGAATTCCCTTTGGACTCATCAATGCTGGAGATACTTTCCTGAGGGCCATAAATATAGATTTCTGTGATCTAATTGGTTGTAGTGTTTTGGTATATCTTGATGATGTCACAATATTTTTGAAGAAGAGAGAAGAACATGCATTCCATCTAAAACAAATTTTTGAGCGTTGCCAAAAATATGGTATTTCACTGAATCCTAAGAAATGTGTGTTTGCGGTTATAGAAGGAAAGCTACTAGGTCACGTCGTTTCTAAAAAAGGGATCTCCATAGACCCAGAAAGGATTAAGGCCATAGAACATATCCCTTTACCCCATAACAAAAAAGGTATGCAGTCATTCATGGGGACAATTAATTTTGTGCGAAGGTTTGTACCAGATTTTTCTCAAATTGTTAAACCTTTGCAACAAATGGTGAAACAAAGTGTACAATTCAAATGGACTGATGTGGAAAAGAACGCATTCAGTAATATTAAGACATCTATTGCTCATGCACCATCTCTCAAAAGTCCAAATTTTGAAAAATATTTTATTTTGTACACTTTCGCATCCGATGATTCATTGGCAATGGTGCTTACATAGAAAGAAGATGGGGGAGATGAGTACCCCATATCATTTATGAGCACTGGTCTGCAGGGAGCCAAATTGAATTACCTAGTGGTTGATAAACAAGCTTATGCTATTTTCAAAGTGGTAAAACAATTCATTCCATACATACTTAAGAATCGGACTAAGGTAATAGTTCCACACCCAGCTATAAGATCTCTTTTTGTACAAAAAGAATTAGGAGAAAGAAGAGGCAAATGGGTAATAGCTTTACAAGAATATGACCTTGAATTCAAACCAACATCCATAGTTAAAGGGCAAGGACTGTGCAAACTAATGGCTGAAGGTAAAGACAATGTAGAAAATAGTTGGGACAATGAAGCTGAGTTACATATGGTGGATGTATGTCCTCTATTCACAGCTCCAGATTCCTGGTACCGAGACCTTGTTCATTACCTTCAGGAAGGATATTTTCCAAAACATTGGAATTCCAAACAACAAAGAGCATTATTCCTTAAATCAGCTTCATATCAGATCATTGATGGAGTATTATTTAGAAAGAATTATGATGGAGTTCTTCCCAGGTGCTTAGAGCAAGAAGATGCAAAGAAGGTCATAACAGGATTACATGATGGGCCTGCTGGAGGTCATTTTTCCAGAGATACAACAGCCCACAAGATTCTCAGAGCTGGATACTATTGGACCACACTGTTCAAGGATGTGCATGCTCATGTCGAAAAGTGTGATACTTGCCAGAGGTGTGTTGGAAGACAAGACAAAGCAGCAAGGCCTTTAAAACCAGTAATGGTAATAGAACCATTCAAACAATGGGGAATTGATATCATTGGAGAAATAAAACCGAATTCTTTCTTGCAACACAAATACATTTTGATGGTAACTGACTACTTCACCAGATGGGTTGAGGTCATTCCATTACGCAAAGTGAATGAAGATGCAGTCATGTATTTCTTACAAGATCACATTATGACCAGGTTTGGGGTTCCAATTTCCCTGGTTTTTTATAATGCTACTTATTTTTCTTCTATTAAATTAACTGCTTTTGCTAATGAAAGAGGAATTAAATTGCATTATTTTGCAAACTATTACCCACAAGGAAATGGTTTGGCAGAGTCTACAAATAAGAATTTGATTAGAATTCTAAAGAAAACCGTGATAGAAAATCATATAAGTTGGCACTTAGCATTACCTAATTCTCTTTGGGCCGATAGGGTCACACCTAAGAATTCCGTAGGTGTGTCACCATACACCCTCGTTTACAGAAAAGAAGCCATTCTTCCTCCCAACATTATGCTACCTTCTTCTAGATTAGCTCAGGAGTCTAGAGGTATCGATAATGAAATCCTACATAATAGAATCTATAATCTTGTGAAGTCGGAAGAGTCTAGGTCCAAAGCCAGAGAATGATTTAAGCATCAACAAGAAGTAGTGAAACGATGGTTTGATAAGCATAAAGCTAGAAACAAGGAATTTGAAGTGGGAGATCTGGTTCTTAAGTGGGATCATCCGCATGATGAAAAGGGGAAGCACACTAAGTTTCAATAGTTATGGGTAGGCCCCTTTCTGATTGCAGCCAAGCTTGGCCCCTCAACTTACAAGTTGCGAGATCTACAGGGGTGGGAAGAGAAATTACCAGTTAATGGTTTAGTTCTCAAACCTTATTTTTCTTGATTTTATTTCTTGATTATCTTGTATATAAATAAACTGATTGGTTTGTTTTGATTTATTTTATCTTTTGTTAGTTATATTTTGATTGAATATAATAAAGAAGCAAACTTTTGGTTGCATGGAGTTCATCAGAATTCTGGATTAACTAAAATCCTTGATTATAAGACTGTGTACTATTGATTTAATTGAAAGAACCTCTTCTAGTTCAGCAGTTTTCCTAAATGGCTATGAACACATTGAAGTCCTACTTAATATTTGTAAAATAACTCAAGATCAAAAGGTCTGGAATACTATTTCAAGGCTCCATCCATCTTACATTTAAAATGTCTTAGGGGGTGACAGCAAAAACCCATGGAGAGGAAGCATGGTAAATAATATATTATATTTAAAAGATCCCATGCCAAGAATTGAAAGCAAAAAGGTAAATAAGAGTCAAAAAAATCCTAAGAAAGCAATATGTATCAAAATGATGTAATGAACCATATGAGTACAATATTTCCAAAGTTCTTCTCCGTCCTTGAGCTCAAAATTAAATACATCTCTCACACAAAAGAACACTATGGATAGAGGAGCATGAATAAAAATTTTAGTTTGAAGGCATGCAGGAGGACTCAGAAAGGACAAAAAATTCCAAAAGAACAAAAGTGCAAAATGGCTTGGGAATGAGGAACAAACAAATATTTCTGTTTACCATATGTTACAATCCTGTGGTGTCCAAGCTGGGAGCTACCCGAAGACAAAGGTAAAAAATTAAATTCATATTCCTGGCCTCAAAAGAGTTATCTAGACTTTTAAATCTTAGTTCCCATTATCCCTAAATTGGACTATCATCAATGGTTAAAGTACATACATCTGTCATTTGAGAAATCCAGACATCTAGAAGAATTCAACATGTTGGTATTTATTGTCAAAATAGTCTGTTGCTCAAAGAAGAAGTTTTCTAGAGATCTGTGTTCACCAAGTAGTCTCCAATTGTTGCAGTTGCAACCTTTTTCCCATTTAAAAAAAAAAATTGGACACTCCTTTTGATTTTATCTTGCCTGGGATTGTTTGGTTTCCTGAACTCTGTCTTTCCTCTGGTACAATTTTGTATTTTTTGAGGTTGAAGTGAGGTCAATTGTTTTCCCTCGTCTCAGAAGTTAAATGATCTAAAACTAATTTTTTTTCCTAGCCAAGGCTTTTGATTGTGGAGTTTTGTTTCTTATCACTTAACGTTTTTTTTTATTGTTCGATGATTTTTCTTATCGCTATCAAAAGTCTATTGATGTGTGAATCGAGGTATTAGTATTATATGTCACCGTTGTTTCGGAGTGTAAATAGAGAATGTGCCAACAGATAGTTCTTATTCTCACTGATTCCTTGATTTTATTTCTCAAACCATTTGTTTTTCGATGATTTTGTTTTCGCTATCGGAATGATTTCAACAAGCGATCGGAGTTTTAGTCTTCTATGATGCTGCTGTTTTGGAGGCCTTGTTGTTTGTCTTGCAAACACTATGGATTATTTTGTGTCTTGAGGTTCTAATGAGTTAGCTGTTAGTTGTTTCGATCACTGATAGTTTTTATTTGACCGCGGAACCCTTAGTCTGTATGTCTTCCACTATTGTGGCTGCTTAGTGGACTAACCATCCGACATATAGTCCTTCCTCTCGCTAATTTCTATGTGTTTATTGAATAGTGGTTCCAATTTCTGATACGGCGATGTTTAGTGATTTATATCATCGACACTGCAGAGATTCTTAGTTTTAAAGTCATCGATCCGTAGCCCTTAGAGCCTCTGATCACTGAAGATTTCAGTTGGTCACGGAACCCATAGTCATTCTGCTACCTGCCGTTGCGGTTTTCTTGTAAAATATCCTACCGATGCATTAGTGGTTCCATCCGTCGATAGTGTTTTTCTTGCCGATGAGGTTTTCCCTCCAACTTTGTGTGCTTTTACCCTATTTTATGGGCGATGGAGGTCTTTGATTTTTGATCGATTTGGGGATTTCATGATGAAAACACAGTATAGGGTCTCACATTTGATGATTAGTCATATTGATAGTGTGGTTCATGTTTTATTGAAAAGTTAGATGATCTTGAATGTAGTCTAGATTAATGATGAGTTTTTCTATTAGGTTTGTGTTTTGAACTACAGACGGACTTAGAGGATTTTCAGACCTAGCTTGCAGGATTTTCTTTGCCTTATCATGCTTTCCTTTCATGCATTAATACTGTGTATACTTTATTTTACACAATGCATATGGAGGAGGTAAATAGATTGATACAGTTTTTGTTATGTTCAGGATAGGGTGATTGCTGCTACAAAGAAGACATATCTAAAAGACAAAGCAAAAGAGAGTTGGCTGAAGAATGTAACAGGAGAAAGAAAAATGAAGAAGCGGAGATGAAGAAAAGAGAAGAAGAAAGTGAGGGTCTAAGATCAACAGGATATAAAAAATACCAATGGATTATTGAGCAGAATCGATAGCGGTAGAGGCCCAGGCATGGGAAAAGTTCATTAATGACCAAGCGGGCCCCTCTTCATGACGTGTTCTATTATTTTTTGTTTTAAATGTAATATATTATATAAAATTATGAGCACTCACTACAAGACAAATTTGTGGGATTGAAACGTTAAGGAAGCCCAAAATTCATTTGGGGGTAGCCCAAAGGTTTTTTTTTTGTATAAATATAGGAGAGCTTAGATAGAAGAAGGAATTTTCCCCTAACAGATTTGTGAGAAGTATGTTGTGAGAAGAACTATTTCCTTTTGCAATAAAGAATTACAAGTTTCCTGCTGGAGAAAGCTTGGTGGAATGTTTCAAATGTTGTGTTATGGATCAGTTGAATGTGAACTATTTCATTTTTCAACTTATGTCCATTAACTCTGAGATCGTTCTAACTCATTGAATCTATGTTCATGTGATGAATGCACTCTAGTTTATTCTGTGAAATTTCCATTGTGAGTAATGAAGGTTTTCATAAACAATAAGCTAACTTGTTGTTCATATATCTATTAATGTTCATGTGTTCTAAAATAAGTAGCAGTTATCTGTGATTTTTCTTCATGGATGCAAAAAAATAAATTACTCATTGATAACTGATAATTTTTCTCCCTAGGGATAGGTTAGATAGTTAGTTTTAGTTTCATGCTGTGTGTGATTTAGATGCGAGAGAGTTAAGACAAGAGGTAAGAACCTACGCATCACATTGTGACACTCCTCGTTATCTCTATCAATCTGCATTTTTAGATAGGCACTTACACATCATACTTAAATTCAAAAAACTAAAAATACACACGATGGACTGAGCCGTAACCAGTAAAACCTTTTATTTTGTTACTTGACCTATGGTAGCCGAACCGTAAACCGGATGGATTCCCCATACCAAACAGTAGCGGTCTATTTGGGAACGTTTACTGGGGAGAATCCCTAACTGTTTTTACCTACGATTTTCCAGGCCTCAACACAACCCTAGTGCCCCAGAATTGCGAGGACTTTAACCCTTAACCAATAGGAGGGTTACCCACAATGACTTGACATGACTTGTTTACATTATAGAACCTCCCAATAGGAACATCAGGGCATGACATGACTCAAGTACATTACAGACACATCCTAGAATAAACATCAAGTTAAAATACATAAGAAATACAAGTGAATGCATTTCAAAGTTACAATTACATTAACACTCCCTCTTAACTAGGAAGGTATTCTCTCGAAAAAATTTATCAGCACAAATCTTCTTCTTTGTATCATCTGGATCATCATCGAGTCCTCGTCATCTTCAAGTCATCTTCATCTTCAAGTTATCTTCATCTTCAAATCATCTTCATCATCGGATCTGGATCATCACTCAATCTGGATCATCATCACTAGATATGGATCATCACTCGATCTGGATCATCACTCGATCTAGATCATCATTGTTGGATCATCATCACTATTGGATCATCATCACTGGATCATCATGGGTGTTATCTCATGATTCTTCTTGTCAAAGGAAGTTCTACAGAACCAGCCCTTTTTCATGTTGGTTGTAGGCCTAACCTCCATGTAGGTCTTCTTCATTGCGTATATCTTACCCTAAGTCAGAATGGCCCACCCAACACTTACATCTGACCGTGAGAGGAACACATCCAACACCATGTCAGAAAGGCATGCCCAGCACTCACATCTAACCATGATAGGAACCAATCCAATCATGTTAGAAAGGCCCAACACTTACATTCACCAGCATGATAGGACACAACTACTATCATCTGTGAAAAGGCACAACACTCACATTCACCAGCATGATAGGACACACCTACTATTGTTTGTGAAAAGGATCAGCACTTACAACTACCATCATGATAGGACACAACTACTATCATCTGTGGAAAGGCACATCACTCACATCCACCAACATGGTAGGACACGCCTACTACCATCTATGGAGAGGAATAGCACTTACAATCACCGTCATGGTAGGACACACCTAATACCATCTGTGAAAATGCGTAGCACTCACATCCACCAGCATGATAGGACACACCTACTATCATCTATGGAAAGGCCAGCACTCACATCCACCAACATGATATGACAAAACTACTATCATCTGTGGAAAGGCTGTGCACTTACATCTTATCATGTGGGAACCAATCCCTCAATCACATCAGAATGGCTCTTAGTCCCAGGCTGAGGATTCCTGGTAACGGACCAGGTGCCTCCATTCAAATAATGGCAACAGCCCTTATATATGATCAAGTGGGAACACATCCCTCAATCACATCAGAATGGCCATGCACTCACATCTGATCATGTGATAACACATCTCACAGTCATCTCAGAATGGCCCTCATTCCTAGACCGAGTATTCCCGGTAACTAACCAGGCACCTCCATTCCAAAAATGGCAATAGCCCTTATATCTAATCATGTAGGAACCAATCGTACAGTCATATCAAAATGTCCAGCACTCATATTCAACATGGAAGGAACCAATCCTCTCACCATGACAGAATGGCTCAGCCCTTACATCTGACCATGGAAGGAACCAATCCTCTAACCATGTCAGAATGGCTCACGGACTCATCACTTCCCCTTGGAAGGAACCTCGATCTGGAGAACATCAAGCTTCTCCCTGAAGTACTCAAACTTCACTCTGACTAATGGCTTCATCAACACAATAGCTATCTATTAATCCATCGTGTTGGAGCAGGGTCCCGCAGCTACAGGAGAAGCTGCCATTTTGGCAGATAGACAGTTTTGGCAAAGATATAAGAGATAAGGTAAAGCTACGATGCTGTAGCATGTTACTAACTGCAGATCAAAGCTGGAAACCATGACTATCGGGATAGAGAAGTCAAAGAAGACGACAATACCTGAGTGGCCGAGAAGAGAGAGCTCACCCACTGCATTGAAGGCAGCGGCGAAGACAGGAGGGCTCAGCTATCCTCATAAAGGAAAAGGAGCAACGAGGCCAAGGTATTGAAGACGAAGGACAGAAAAAGGGAAGCGACACCCAGTACCCATGGTCAGTTCCGAGAATCATGGAAGACTGCAGAGAGCAGTGGTGTGATGAAAATCGGATACTCCAAGTACAGATACATCGACTGTCACTAGTTAGGGTGTTTGGGTTACTGTTGGGACAGGCCCACAATGTTTTAAATGGCGAGACCTTCAGGCCGCCTATAAAGGGATGTATTTTGTATTGTAAAAGGTTAGACAGTAGATAGTAGATAGTAGACAGTAGACAGTAGACAGTTAGATAGTTAGCCACTGAGAAAATCAACTAGCTGAGTGTCTCTAGCGTTTAGTATTGTAAGAGTCGAGCTCTGGTCCTGGTACTCCATCTGTATTATCTTACTGTAACCAGTAGCTGGCTCTGTGAGCATGTATATAACAATCCACAGGGATTGAACAATCTACAGGGATTGAGAGAGAGGGAAAGAGGATATTGCAAGAGAAGCAATATAGAGAAAGAGAAGAGATCTAAGAGAGAAGGGCTCCAAGCTGTGTGCGGAGTTACCCAGAAGATCTCGAGCTGCATATGAGGTGCAGCAGAGTTGTGTTTACTTCCCCAAGTTATAATATATAAACATAGTTCTGTGGACGTAGCTTCTACCCTGGAAGTGAACCACGTAAAATCAGTGTGTTATGTGATTGTTTCATGTGATTGTGTTTACTCAGTTGATATCTGTTATCTGTTACATGAATGGTACATGTCAGTTAGTAAATGATTGTATGTTCTCATTCAATTACAGCATTATAGAAGGTTAAAGGCGAGTTTAAATGTATCAAGTGTCTGCATATGAGTTTATCAGCGCTTGCTTCACACAGTAATAGTCACTTTGTTAAGTGTTTCAAATATACTTATTCAGCAAGTTAGGTATAGTTGATGTTGAGTGTGTTGAACTGAGGAAGTTCAAGTAATATTGTTTAACGCCCTGTAAATAGTTGGCCGAGTTATTCCACCCCATAAGGCAGCTTTGGACCTTGAGGGTCGCATTGGGCCGTACTATAGAAGATATCGCATTAACAGTAGGCGATATCGCACCGTCAGAGGAGCTACGGCGTGAGATACCGCAGATCATGTGTTAGAAGGAAGGGAGAGTTTGCGCATCATCCAGGAAGTTGCAATGCAATAGGAGTCCCACCCCTGTCAAAACCTATGAGTAAGAGAGACTGCGTGTCACGGAGAGAGACCTCGCTGGCTAAGAAGAGCTGTGAGACCCCAGGATGCTACAGAACCTGGTCAAAGGCACTTGAGTCTTTGGCTAACCCATTAGAATCACTTCGGGTGAGACTTCAGGCCACTCCGTGGTCTATCGCTGAAAGGGATAGTGAGCTAGGGGTGTTGTTGGTACATTACAGTAAACCCAGGTCTGCCCAAATATCCAACAAATGGTTCCGTTGCCGGTTTTGAACAAACTTAGCACTGATGTTCTGTTGGCATCCTACTAAATACGAACTCAACTAGTGGGTTGGGTCTAAGGAGAAAGAATTTGCCAAGAAAGAGAACAAGAGTCCTAGACTGAGTACAGAGGACTGGTTACAAAAACATATCTTTACAGACCTGCATACGATATTTTTTGCGACCTATGGAAACAAGCTTTACGACTGGTTATCAAAGTTGACTGATCAGAGCATATTCAAGAAGAAAAGAAACATTGTCTAGACACTGGAGCTGATTCAGACCGTGAAGAGCCTTGATAATCCCATTACAAGGACAGTAGACTTCTGGCTTGCGAGTGTGCTAGAAGGCTTCATCACAGAGTTTGCAGTTGAACAGAGAAAAAGCTTCAGTGAGGCTGAGTGGTACTTCTTCAAAGGATATTGCAGTAAGTACCTAAACTCTTTAAACTTGTCCATTAAGATGTTATTGCATGAAAAAGGAGTAATGGATATAGTTTCAGACCAATAAGTTAAGAAAGTGTAATGTCACAAGAGTTTGAGAGTGATTTTGATGACATTGGACGTACACGTAGTGGAAAGAAATATAAAGTAGATTTCAGATCTCCCATATTTGAAGACAGTTCAGATAATACTAGACAACAGAGTCATACTAATACAGACAGAACAAAAGGGGGTATCCCTTACCACCCTTATACCCCACAGAAACAAACCGGGACTCAGAACAATCCCGTAGGAACTCCATCTAGTAGCTCGCAGACAGTACATACTACCGCTACATCACCTCCACCTACACCGCCGAGTGGTAGTAACACAGTAAACCAACATCCACCATGCAGAAATAGAATGGGGGATGATATGAAGTTACCTACCTTTAAGGGTATAGGGGCAGAAGACCTAGAACAACATTGGTTTCTATGTGAAGCCGTGTGGACCATTAAAGGACTCCAAGATGATAATATTAAACTTGTACAGTTGGTCACCACACTTAGGGAACGAGCCTTAACATGGTATATGAAGTATACCTCAGCGATACCCAGAACACTTGTATAGGTCAGGACTACCATGATCAAAGAGTTTAAGAAACCTAAGTCTGAGTTACAGTGCATTACGGAGCTCAAAGACATTAAACAGCTACCTACAGAGTCAGTATGGGACTTCGATCAGAAATTCAAATCCCTTATAGACCAAGTCAGCTTTGAGTTTGCACCGGAGCAGCATAAGGAATGGTTTATTATAGTGTTGCTCCCTCACATTAGACTACCATTAATGCAGCAGAAACTCTAGACACAGGATGACGCATTGGAGATGGAGATGAAACTAGAGGCTTCACCTCTAGCTGAAACTAGCATAGGTATGACAAACCTGCAAAACCAGTTAGCAAATCTCATGTTATAGATGCATGAGATTAGAAAAGGAAAAGAGATTGCACAAGACATATGGTGTATCAAGTGTAAATCACAAGGCCATACTAAAGATAACTATCCAGTATTTGTTGAATACTTAGAAAGTGGGCCTCCTAACCCCTTAGCACAAACTCAAGGGCCATGGTGTGAACTATGCAGAACAAGAGGACATCCACCTCAGTAATGCCCTTTACTTCAGAAGTATATACAGACACCTAAGAACTTATACTGTACCTTATGTAAGTCAATAGGACACGATGACCATACCTGCAGAGCCTATGATCTCATGTTAGACAGAAAACACGACTTGTACAGAGTCCAATCGGAGACACAGGGTCCAGCAGCAGGACCACAGCATGATCCATCTCATGTTGGCCATGGAGGAGGATTCAGAGGACGAGGCCGTGGAGGAGGCTTTGGCCATGGTCGTGGACCAATCACTTGTTACAACTGTGGAGTTGTAGGACATTATGCTAGGGACTGTCAGAGCCCCACTACCACATGTAACTATTGCAAATATTACGATCATGCTATAGAAGAATGTCCTACCTTGATAGCTAAGATCAGAGAACCTAAGCCAGCAATACACCAGAACATCCAGCTTATTGCTGCTGAGTAGGAAGAACCAGAACCAAGAGTCAACATTGTGACTCGCAGCGGTGCTTCCACCAGTGGGACATCGCAGGATACTAAAAAGAACACAGGTCGGGAGTGGGTGCGCAAAGCTCCTAACAAATCAACACCACTTGACCTACAGATGAATAAATAGACATTTCAGGAAGCTAAGACTTTCTTTGATGACCCTATGCAATCAAGATCACAGGTACTGCCGTCTAGGGGCGTACCACAGCAAACACCTTGTGGAGTTAGCCCTGTCTAGACATTGCAGGCTACCACATCGGGAAGATGCGAAGAGGACGAGTCAACAAGAAGCGTACAATCCTTCCTATGGAGTTGTCTAAAACTCGTGAATAATGAGAAAGCTATCGAAGAACTTCAGCGCATCATAGATCAGTGCCCGCCATCTTCTTCCATGAGCAGTGCGCAGCGTGCTGTTCATAATATTATGGGACATACAAGAACAGGAAGAGAGATGCGACTCACAGCACAGGTTGGAGAATTTGAAATGGATGAGGTGATCCTAGATCTAGGATCAGAGGTAAATGTTCTGACTAAGCAGACATGGGAACAGATGGGTAGCCCTAATTTAGTCAGATCACTTATCCATTTGAGATTAGCTAATCAGCAGCGGGTATCGCCACTGGGTCGACTACCACAGGTGCCAGTTGACATTGACGGAGTTCGTAGCTTTACGGACTTTGAAGTTATAGAAATCATTGGCGATAGTAGACCATATCCAGCATTACTAGGCATTGATTGGGCAATCGGTAACATGGCCGTTATCGACCTAAAGAGAAGACAAATGACCTTTGAGGATGCGCAGATCCGGGTCATCGCACCGTTGGATGCTCTTCAAGGTCCTAGATACATTGAACCTATCCGAGAAGAGGAAGAGGCACGTAACATGGAGAGTCTCTATCAGATGATTGTGAACCAGAGTGACTACATCAATCCAACCGCAGAAGGGAACATTAGTTGGTGATGTGAAAGCTCATGCGCATCGGATTCAGATGTTGGTCTAGAAAACTGGCAGAACAGACTTTACGAAGTCTCAGTGCGCAAATGTGCATTTATGACTAAGTCACTACGATGGATTGGCGCAGAGACTAATGAGACTCCCTCATTTCATGGTCTAACAGATATCTAGGACTTTCTCCTGCAATTTGAACAACAAGTTCCTCATGAGCAGAGGATCGCAGCTGTGGACCTTGCAGTACGAGCCACACCTGCAAGATGATGGTATGCACATAAAGAGAATATCGCATCATGGGATGATCTTAAGAGATTGATGGCGATCAGATTCTCTACTGACATGGATTATTTCCAGCAGAAATACACAGGACAAAGTGACCCCAGGTCACATATTCAGACTTGTGAACAGAATTGGTCGGACATTCCCGAGGATGAATGGGTTCACCGATTCATTCACACTTTGGACACAGTTCCAAGGAACTGGTACACAGAGACTGAATTGCGCAAGGGAACAACCACATGGCCACTTATGATAGACATATTTCTACTCACGTTCACTTTTGAATCTGAGTATCCGAGTTTTGATCAGGCCCTAGATGTAATAAAGATTAAGATATTTGAGGACTGCACCCTATTAGTACATACTCAACCTGAGTGGGCCATCCAGTTAGAAGATGCGCTCGAGTGCTATAAATTTGCAGCAGAACCAGAGGATGAGGATGAGGACCCTCGCAACATCAACATTCCAGAGTCAGAAGGGACTCACGATGTTGATGGACCAAAGCTACAGATTCCAGCAATCACAGACCCCATCAAAATTAAAAAGATCAATATTGGCACAGACACAGAACCAAAGTTTGCCTCTATTGGAGACTATTGGGACGATGAAACAGTAGGACAAATTGCATACTTGCTACATGACTATCAGGACCTATTCCCCACCAATTTCATAGAGATGAAGGGAATAGTTGGAGACCTGGGAGGAATGAGGATACCATTGAAAGAGGATGTCAGACCAGTCAAGCAGCGCCCATACAGATTAAATCTGCGGTATAAAGAAAAAGTTAAGGATGAGATCAATAAGATGCTGGCAGCAGGCATCATTGAGCCTGTAGAAGAGAGCGAATGGGTTAGTCCCATGGTCATGCAAGAAAAAAAAACCAAAGGAGACATCAGGATCTGTGTCGACTTGCGTAAACTCAACGATGCATTGCTTCATGATCCATTTCCGACACCTTTCACTGATGAAGTGTTAGACAATGTGGGAGGACAGGAGGTCTACTCCTTCACTCATGGCTTTTGAGGCTATCACCAGATCAGAATCCACCCAGAAGATCAACATCAGACCACTTTTGCAATAGAATGGGTCTCCATCTAGTATACGGTAATGCCCTTTGGTCTTAAGAATGCACCAGCTATCTTTACTAGAGTAGTAGTTGCTGTATTTAAAGAATACATCCATAAATTCCTAGAGGTTTATTTTGATGATTGGACTGTATTGGGATTAATCGACAAGCACATAGGAGATTTAAGACTGATGTTAGAGAAATGTAGGCAGTACCATATTTCTCTGAACTTGAAAAAATGTATATTCTGTGCGCCATTTGGTATTTTGTTGGGTCACATTGTTTGCAGGTAAGGCTTGATGGTAGATCCCGCAAAGATTTCCATTATTGTAAATATTCCAGCACCCAACTCAGTCAAGCAATTGAGGACAGTACTTGGTCATACCGGGTACTACAGAAAATTCATCAAGGGATATGCAAAGATTACAGCACCGATGGAAAAACTGTTAAAGAAAGATGTGAAATTCCTATGGAATGAGGAATGCCAGCAAAGTCTAGACACACTTAAAGACAAGATGCTTACAGCACCCATCTTAGTATTCCCATATTGGACTAAGTCGTTTCATGTACATGTGGATGCATCTGGCATCACACTAGGGATTGTTTTAACGCAACCACGAGAAGGGGGTATCGATCATCCTATCGCATACTCCAGCAAAAAGCTATCTATGGTAGAAAATAACTACACCACGATAGAAAGAGAAGGCTTAGCTATGGTGTACGCTCTACAGAATTTCAGGCACTACCTGTTGGGTGCCTCGTTCAAGATGTTTACTAACCATTCCGCGTTGAATTATCAGGTCAATAAGCCAGTATTAGGGGGAAGAATCTGCAGATGGTTACTCCTATTTCAGGAGTATGATTTTGAAATCATTGTGAAACCAGGAATATTGAATGCCAGACCTGATCATCTGTCGTGGATAGACTCAGGAGAAGAGCCAAGTAATCTAGAGGACAATTTGCCAAATGCGCAGTTGTTTTCTATCCAGATCACAAACGAATACTATGCTGATATCATTCACTTTCTCACTACAGGATGGGCACCTATTGATTTTACTAAGCATCGAAAGAAGCAGTTGGTTGTTAAAGCAGTAGAATTCACCTTGATCGCAGGACAACTATACAAGTTAGGTCCAGATGAAGTCCTACGCAGATGTGTTATGCCGCATGAAAAATAGGCTATTATCATAGAGGCACATTCAGGTACTGCAGGAGGTCATTTCACAGGAAAGCCGACTACGTAGAAAATCCTAGCTGCAGGATTATGGTGGCCTACTTTACACAAAGACACTAAGGACTTTTGCAGATGCTGCAATATCTGCCAGAGGGTAGGAAAACCTTCACGATGAGTTGAAATTCCACTGCGACCATAGATTACACTGCGGGCATTTGAAAAGTGGGCTATAGACTTTGTGTGTCCTATCAACCCACTAGGAAAATGAACTGGTGCGAGATATATCATCACTGGCATAGAGTACCTCACCAGGTGGGCAGAGGCAAAATCAGTAAGAAATTGTGATGCTACGACAGCTGCACAGTTCCTTTTTGAAAACATCATCAGTAGATTTGGATGCCCAGTAATTTTGATGAGTGATCAAGGCACACATTTCTTGAACCGCACCACTGAGTCCTTGATGGAATAATTCCAGATACAGCACCATAAGAGCACTCCCTACCACCCACAAGCTAATGGTACAGTGGAGGCCTTTAACAAGATTCTACAAAACGCTCTTACTAAGATCTACAACAGCCAAAGGAATGATTGGGACCTCAAAGTTGACGCTGTATTATGGGCATATAGGACTACATGCAAGAAACTTACAGGACACACACCTTTCAGCTTGGTGTATGGACAGGAGGCTGTTATGCCTATGGAGTATATTCTCCCCAATTTAAGAATTGCTCAGATCACCGGGATGGCTGATACAGACACAATGAATGAAAGGCTAGCGTAGCTGCTTGCCTTAGAGGAAGACAGGTTCATCGCCGGATTCCATCAGAAAGTGCAGAAAGCACGAGAAAAATCTTGGCATGACAGACACATTAAGAGTAAGACTCTTCAGATCGGAGACCTAGTACTCCTCTATGACAGTAAGTTTATTAAGTTTCCAGGGAATTTTAAGACGCATTGGTTGGGGCCATATCAGATACAGCAAGTTATAGAAGGAGGTTCCATTCAGCTCAGCAAACTAAATGGGGAGCTTCTTCCCACGTTGATTAATGGCAGTAGGCTTAAGCTCTATAGTGACAGCCACTTTACCTCTCCGCCCTAACTCAGAACCACTTTAAGAGTGCAGATGTCCAATGTAGTTGAAAGGAGGCATCACACCGGGAATTAGTCTACACCGGTAAGTATTCTTGTTGGGCTATAGGGCAGACCCGGGCTTTATACCATTAACTTCGCACCAACAAAAGACCCACATTGTTGGCCCTTTCAGCAACAACCTGCGAACAGGTTGCAATCTCACCCAAAACAGCTATGGGATGCCGCAAAATCAGGTTTCTGCAAGCAGAAGAGGGATATTACTGTACCTTTAGCCTTTAATAACTTAGATTCATATAACACAGAGATTCAACATTCACATATATAACCTTGCAGCTAAATAAATAGGCAGTGACTTGCTTAACCCTTTATTGGGAATTCACAGTGAAGTTATTAAGTTAGCAGTGATCTTACTTATCAGATGTATATTTATCAATGCATAAAGAACAACACAACAAAAACCACAACACATGATATAACGTGGTTCACCCCCAGTGTAGGGGTTAAGTCCACAGAACTGTGTTTTATTCAACTCTTTACAAAAACCATAGTTCTGATCTACGCACTCAGCTGCAGATCCCTTCAAGTCCTCAAAGCCGTGCACATAGCTGCAGGCCTCTACGCACACAGCTGCAGATTTCCTTTATCACCCCAAAACCCTCTGTGCACACAGCTGCAAAGGTCGTCCACGCACACAGCTAGGACTTAACCTTCTCTTACAAAATAGCCTTAGCTTCGCATCAATACATCTTAAATCAAAAAGCCTAACCTGAATTATTTACAAGAGTGCTTATTTATAGTGCACTTATTACAAAACATGGGCTTAAACCATGGGCACCCCGAACCCTAAACCCTGGACTTAAACCATGGCTTTATTACAAAAATAGAACTTTGACTCAACCTCGACACCCCTAAGACTGTTTTGAGTCGTAACTCCACTTACAACTTCCACAAAAACTGCGGAGTTACCAAAATTAGGGACCGTTAAGGTGCGCGCCCCAATAGGCCCCTAAGACTCACTAGGGGCCCATCCCGAGACACTCTGCTACTCTTCTGGTAGGTGAACTTTGTCAACGAAGATAGCGAACTGCTTGTTGAGGCCACGCATGATATTGTCGGCGGCTTGCTCCTTTTCGACCAATTCCTGTAATACTGCGGCTAATGCTTCGCTGCCCTTTGTCTGCGCAAATGCAACATATTCCTTTAGAACTTTGAGTTGGGTGTCCACAGCAGTACTCAACTTGAAAGCTTCACTGATAAGTGGCTACATAGAACTTTCCACTTCTGTTGCTTTTTCTCTGCACAATTCAATTTCCTGCTGGAGTTCATTGCTTCGCTTTACCTTAAGCATTTTCTCCATAGGCAGCAGATTCTTAATTTCTGCTTTTACTGTATCCAAATCTATCTGTCGCTGCCTGATGATTTCTTGCAACTGTCCAATTTCTGGATGTTCCTGCAGGGTGGTCCAGGCCTCAACACTATCTTCTAACAGCTTTGCTGCGCTGCTCGCAGTATATGAGATTTTTGCTGCAGAGGCCTGAATGTCTGCTCGGCGTTGCTCCCTGACCTCCGGTGGGCTCTCCGGGGTGATGCAAAGTTAAAGCTCCGTAATCTGAGCCTCATGTTCTACTTTGAGCTTCTCTATTTCACTACGAGACTGCTGTGCATAGTCTTTCAGCCTGACTAATCTTTGTTTTGGTTCTTCTACCAGCTATACGTCGAAGTCAGGAAGACTTCGACATGCCTCATCCAAGACTCGTACTAGGGTAATGCGCTTATGTTCTGCATCCCTATTTCTATGCTCCGCTGCCTCCAGCTGCGTGGCGAAGCCTTGCTGCTCACTTATGTCATTTTCCAACCGCATTTGTGAAAATTGGTCGCATTCCTGGATTTCCTTCATAATCGCTAACAGACAGAGATGTAGCTCCGTCATGGACATCTTAGTGTAATCAACTCCAACCTTCATACTCATCTCCGGATGAGACGCTGCATCCATTAATATGAGGGAAGCACTTGAGACTTGGCCTTTGTTGTCTCTGGCTGGCCATTGCCTTAGGTCTGGCGGTGCGCTTAGTGGGACAGTGCTTGGTGAAGCGCCAGTCAGTGATTTTTCTGCAAAGTCCTTCAACTGCGAAATGTGTTTTGCTATACTGGTGATGGCATGCAGTTGTGTGGCTGCAAATTCTGACCATTTCTTGGTGAGAACTTCTGTGGACCTCGAGAGAGCCTGATCAAGTTTCTCACTTGTTAGGCTAGGCTCCTCATCAATATTCCTGTCCTTCGACGCCTTCGTTTTCTTTCGGGACTGGGGTTTGTTCATTTCCTCTGGCTCTGGCATCTTGCGCTTATCCTACCGATTAGGGTCTGAAATAGTTTTAACTGAGTCTTCTTCTTCTTCGTCATTGCCATCATCTCCACCCTGATCGCTTTCACTCTGCTGCGACTCAGTTTGTTCTTCACTGTCTTCAGGGGGGTCTTGCTGCTGTGTATGACTAGGGCCTGCGCCCAGATTGGTAAGTGGGGGAACTGGAATGGTGGGTTTTTTTCCTGCGTCCTTCAACCATTCCACCGACCACTGTTGAACGACCGCGAGGATGTCTTCTTTGGTCACTACATATGGTAACTTAAACCATTGATGCTTTTGATCCACACGGGCCTAGATGAAAATATGATGCATGTCGGCGCTGAAATGGGCTGCGCCGTTGTATTGAGAGAATAACTCATTAGTGAGCAAATGGGTTTTCGTGATCTCATACGAGATACTCATCATATAAAAGGAAAATACACAGTTGGTCATCTGCTGTAGGGTTTTATCCTGGCAAACCCACAAAGAGGTGTATCGTATTGCACCAGGCAAGTCCGGAGGTATAGCAGCAAACTGCACCTCGGTAGGTTCTTGCCATCCTACCAGGGTGATAAGGACTATCAACCAGGAATAGTGAAAGGGCCTACTTTTCTCCTGCGCGTTGCGGATGTCTTCAAGGAATTCCTTCGTGATATACACTGCCCAGTTGTAAATGTAGCCTTCGGCACAGTTCGCAGCAATTCTGATAATCGGGGCAGGCACTTCATATGGTCTGCACTTTCGAATGAGATTTCATGCTAGAAGCTCAACTGCAAAGAGAATATTATGTTATTGAATTGCAGAAGTGTGATACCATCGTTTTCCCTTCGTCAAGCCGAAGCGTTCCTTCATGCTTTGTGCGAGCTTCATATCCTCATGATTTGAAGGAAATCCGGTCCCCGGATCAGGCCCCGCTATTGGTAAGGCTGTGATCCTATGAATGAGCTCACCATTAATAGGAATTTTCTTGTCTCCTATCCACAGGTGGCCATCATATAGTAATGCCAGTAGCTGCTTGACCACTATGGTTACCTGTGTGCTACGACCAAAATGGGGAACATCGAGCATCTTTAGCAGACTAGCTTGATCCAAGCCAGCAACCCATTGTTTTACTTCCAGCAATGTCGTGCTAGTCTCTGGATATTTGACAAAATGCAATTATTGTGCTGGGATGAACTATGGAAACTTTCCATGATCATTCGTGTCGTGGTCGGCATACTTAAGCCAATCTATTTTCCCTGTCATGGTCCCGACCAACTGCACTCCCGGGGGCAACGAAGGGGTGCGTAATGTGAACTTCTTTAGTTGCCGAGGTGGCTGGACTCCTGGTCAAACTGGTGGAAGATACAGTGGACGCTTCGGTGCAATGTTCTCATCTTCTGCAGGTGGGACCTCATCTGAACCTGACGGAGGAATCTCGGGGTCCTCTGGTGTTTTCCCTGATTGCTTGTAGCAGTCTTCATTGTGCTTAGAACGAACTTCAGGTTTGAACTTATTTTGGGTAGATCATGTCTGCATTGGCTGAGTCGGCACTAGGGGAGTTTCTTCATGGGGAGCAGATGCAGGTGGTTGGTTGAAAAGGTTCGGCAAACCCGTCTGCTCAAACTCTCTCAATAGTTCCTGGAACTCACGATCAGTGGACATGGATGCAATTATAAAACTCAAGAAACTGAAAAATGTGAACCTTGCGGGTGTGGGTGTCTTCTTATAGAATCTATCCCCGAAATCTGTCATAACTGTGCATTGATGGCACCAATTCTAATAGAGATCTTGTCTAGACGGCGGTAGATTTTCCAAGATCACATTAATACAGGCAGTTAATACAGAGAACGTACCAGAGCCGCCAAATTTGATTTCTTCTAACGGTCATTTTTTTTATAGTTCCGACAGACCTTTCCTTCTTCGACACAAGCAGTAGCTGCGGCTGTGCCCTAATGAGGATATTCGACACCTCTGGACACCATCTACGGCATGGAGTCGAGCTTCGACCCACGACAAAATGTCATCCACAGCTACACTGATTCCTCTTATTTCCAGGAACTTCATCAGACATAAGTCCCGACACTCATGGAGAATTTGGGTCACTTTGCTTACCGTGTCTTCATCCCAATAATCTCCACTGGTAGCATACTTAGGCTAGTCTTTTGATCCAATGTTGACTGTCCGCGTCTTCAGGGGCTGAGTCACTTCAGGGGCTTCGACTGTTGATCCGTGTACGTCGCAATGTCCTTCTGACTCAGGAATACCAATATTGCGCGGAGCATCATCCTTGTCAATTGCGAGGTTATAATGAGATTCTTGGGATTTCCCATTAGGCTGATATTTTACTACTTCTTGATCCTCAAATACCTTAGTATGGACCAACCTGATAGCTGCATCTAAAGCTGGACAAACTTCATTAGTAGAAAAGGTAAGCACAAAACTATCGACAAGGCAATCCCAACTTACAGTATCCTGGCTAAGCTCAGCCTCCGCGTACCAGTTCTTTGCTATTGGTTCCAAAGTATGCGCAAACCTATGTACCCATGCTTCCTGAGGCACATGCTGCCATGCTTCGTAGCACTATGCCCAATGTTCCTGAGGGCTAGTCTTCCCATCAAACCTGCTTTGTACCTCCTGGGGCTGATCCATAATTCTCAGGCGAAGGAACTTCTGACGAGCTTCCCAACTAGGACTGTTCTTATGATGGCCATTCCATCATCTAGTTGTTGTGGCTCTGAATACTGAATCTAGAGTCTCCCTTTTCTGTGAATCTGGTATTTGGTCTGAGAATTGTTCAATAAACTATTCTGGATCTGACAGGTCATCAAAATTAGGTAGGACTCTTACCTGTGCACCAAGCCATCTGATAGATTTAGTAATTCTGGCACATCTATGTCCATGCAGCTCATAAAGTCTGTTCTTCCAGTTTTCTAACCCATCATCTGAATCCATCATGCAGGAGCTTTCACACTGCCAATCCATGATACCTTCGGCAGTAGGATCAACATAATCTTCTTCCTTAGCTGTGATATTGTAGATGTGGTCCAAAGCATCCTAGTCTTCATCTCTTACTGGCTCTATGTATCTCTCTCCTTGAGAAGGGTCCAATGGGACTATGACTCTCATTCCTTTCCCTTCAAAAGTCATATGTCTCTTCTTCAGGTTGATGACTGCATCATTATCTATTGCCCATTCAATGCCTAGTAGTGCGGGATAGGGGTTGCTGTCATCAATTATTTCGATTACCTCAAAGTTTTCTAAGGTACTGACTCCATCAATATCTACTAGTACACTAGGGAGTCTTCCTAGGGGCACAATCTTCTGCTGATTGGCTAATCTCAACTATATAGGGGACCAACCAAGGGTAGGTTTTCCTATTTGCTCCCAAATTTTCTTAGTTAATACATTTACCTCTGATCCTAGGTCCAAGATAATGGCAGTCATATCATACTCTCCTATCATACTCAACCTCATTTCCCTGCCAGTTCTCCTGACTCTATTAACAGCTTTTGCCTGACCAGAACTTTGCTGAGGTTCGCAGGAAGCAATAACTTTCTGCAACTCGCTTAAAGCATTCTGGTTTCTGAGGAGCTTCAGACAACTCTGTAAAAAGGAGGACAGTGTACTTACTTTGTCTGTCGAAGCTTCTTGCGTCTGTGACCGCTGCTGATTTTGTTGTGCAGGTGCTACTGATGTGCTAGTAGCAGCAAAATCTCGCTTGGCTTCCATGAATGTCTATTTTTCTCTTTCGATATCAAATGTTGGGACTTTCGCTGGGGCCTTACGAACCCAAGCCTCATCAGGCTGTTGCTCCTTATTCTGTACTTCTGTCGTAGCTCCACTCCAGGTAACAACATTAATGGCTGGGGCAGGTCTTTGCTTGACGAAAATCATCTAAATATTCTAAGTAGGGGCACTATTTCTTTCCTAAATATTAGTTATCAACTGCGGGCACTGCTCGATCACATGATCTACTACCCAGCAATACCGACATGTCGTAGTTGGGTTCTGACAGTCTCTCGCTAGATGCCCGGCTTGGTTATAGTTGTAACACACAACCTGTCCTCGACCTCTTCCGGCCATACCACCTTGACCACGACCTCCAAAAGCACCTCTACCTGATGCACCACCGTGGTATCCATAGCCATCATTGCTCTGTCCCTCATTTTGTACCCGATAAGCGTTGTAAGTTCATTCTCTCATGAGGTCAAAGCTGCGACACTCATCTTCGTTGTGTCCCACGGACTTACAGAATTTACAATAGGGGTTCTTCGGTACTTTCCCATACCTCTATAGCAGATAGCAGTCTTCAGGTCGATGCTGACCTGTTGTTCTGCAGAGCTCACAATATATGACTTGCGGGTTAAACGGGTTTGGTGCACCAGTATTCAGGTAATTTCTTACCACAGGGCACTGTTCCTTGGCATGACCTTCTGTCCGACATTGTGTACACCAAACCTCTTCATGCCCGATTTTTCCTTTCTTCATATCGCGTAGCTCCAGAGCCATTGCTGCCAACTATGCTTGGATTTGAGCAATACCAGAATTGTCTTCGACAAAGGAGGTTTCAAGCTTCATCGTGATTTCCAGAGCCTCCTGCTGGTCAGCAACCTTCTGTTGCATGAGTGGAGTTCTGATATGCGGTAGCAACGCTGCAATGAACCATTCCTTATGCTGCACAGGTCCAATGGTGAAACTGAATTGGTCTAGCAGAACTTTGAATCTTTGATCAAAGTCCCACACTGATTCGCCATGCCTCTGCTGAATCTCTTTCAACTTAGTGATACATTGTGACTCTGATTTCGGCTTCTTAAATTCCTTTATCATTGCTGATTTTATATCAGCCAATGCATGGTTCTGAGTGCTGGAAAACTTCATGAACTAGGTCAGAGCGCGGTCTTTGAAAGAAGTAACCATCTGCGCTCTTTTTGTATCTTGATCCGTAATGTTCTTAGCAGTCCACACTGCCTCACATAAAAACCAGAATTGTTCTGGATCCTCTGATCCAGTTCCTTTGAAAACAAGGAGCTTAATGTCATCATGCATGTGGTCCATAGTGGATCTAGAGAGAGGGGGACTAGAAGTAGGTGGGGGGGAACTTACTGGGGTAGACTGTCCTATGACAGGAATACTCAAGCTAGGGTTACTTTCAGACTGCGACGGGTTCTCAGGGATAATAGGTCTTCACTGCAGGGTTACCGGAGGGTTTCCAACAGAAGGGGTTTCTTCGGGTTCTGAGTCTGGGGTATTTACAGGGGAATACTCGGTAGGCTGACCCTGGGAATAGGATCCAAAATCTCTCTTGTACCTTTTTCCACTTCGCAGCAAACCACTTTGCTCATCGAAGGTATTTTCACTTGCAAACATAGGTTAGTAATACTAAATCTAACAGTCTGATTCAATTAGCAATATACCTTTTTTAGCTAATAGCATTTTAATTCTCAAACTAAATGAATTCAAAAACTTACCCCTTGGTCCTTTGAAAAAATGTCCCTTGGCTTCGCTAAAGGAAGTACTCGTGTCGATGGCAAACTCCGTCACAAATGCTTCAAGGGTTCGCGTTGTTCAGAAATCAACAGCGTGGGATATCTCGTTGTTCACCCTTTTCAGTATATTAATTCTTGCGGGGGTCCAATCAGAAAGATGACGTTCTTGGAAGTTCGTCCTTCTCTCTGTTAACCTGGATAACCACTGGTGCAACTCTATGTGGATGCTACCAAAGAAAATTTCATAAACATCACAGAAAACATACCTTTGTAAAAATTCGTTGGCACTACGACATGGATCTTTGATCTCTTGCTTAGCGAATTTCAGATAAGTCTCATCAAGCCAATCACCGATTTCCTTCACAGAGGGCCTCCAGAACATATCCCTCGAGGTACGACATAAACCCCTCTTGAGCAGATACTGAGTTCAACAGGAAATGGAACCAATTTGTTGGGCTATAGGGCAGACTCGGGATTTATACCATTAACTTCGCACCAACAAAAGACCCACAGTGTTGGCCCTTTCAGCAACAACCTGTGAACAGGTTGCAGTCTCACCCGAAACAACTATGGGATGCCGTAGAATCAGGTTTCTGCAAGCAGAAGAGGGATATTACTGTACCTTTAGCCTTTAATAACTTAGATTCATATAACACAGAGATTCAACATTCACATATATAACCTCGCAGCTAAATAAATAGGCAGTGACGTGCTTAACCCTTTACTGGGAATTCACAGCGAAGTTATTAAGTTAGCAGTGATCTTACTTATCAGATGTATATTTATCAATGCATAAAGAACAAAACAACAACACAACAAAAAACACAACACATGATATAACGTGGTTCACCCCTAGTGTAGGGGTTACGTCCACAGAACTGTGTTTTATTCAACTCTTTACAAAAACCACAATTTTGACCTGCTCACTCAGCTGCAGATCCCTTCAAGTCCTCAAAGCCACGCACACAGCTGCAGGCCTCTGTGCACACAGCTACAGATTTCCTTTATCACCCCAAAACCCTCTGCGCACACTGCTGCAGAGGTCATCCACGCACACAGCTGGGACTTAACCTTCTCTTACAAAATAGCCTTAGCTTCGCATCAATACATCTTACATCAAAAAGCCTAACCTGAATTCTTTACAAGAGTGATTATTTATAGTGCACTTATTACAAAACCATGGGCTTAAACCATGGGCACCCCGAACCCTAAACCCTGGACTTAAACGATGGGTTTATTACAAAAAGAGGAGTTTGACTCAAACCCGACACCCCTAAGACTGTTTTGAGTCGTAACTCCACTTACAACTTCCACAAAAACCGTGGATTTACCAAAATTAGGGACCGTTAAGGTGTGCACCCCAACAATTCTAAGTACAAGGAATCACATTAAGACGGTTCATTTTGCACAAGTCATAAGTGGCTTGAAAAAAAAAATGCTTAAGTTTGTTTTGTATAGGTGATGCAGTCACGACATCGCGGTAAGGCGATGATTTCCCATGCCACGTAGACACTTTCGAAAAAACACAGAGGGCCAGTCAATTCGCCTTCTGACAGTTAGTTAATGAAGAAATGACTGGTATACCTTACCGTAGATTTGGCAACAGCATAATAAATTTTCCAGATTTGGTAAATCTTCGAGGAGACCGGGGCCTGCACACAGGTTTCGAGGGAAATTTGATCGGATTTCAGCATTTAATGAGGATCAGGATGACAGGTGTGGTCTCTTCCATGCAATTAATACCACC
Organism: Pseudotsuga menziesii; assembly: GCA_001517045.1. Classification (NCBI taxonomy): domain Eukaryota; kingdom Viridiplantae; phylum Streptophyta; class Pinopsida; order Pinales; family Pinaceae; genus Pseudotsuga; species Pseudotsuga menziesii. The sequence continues at coordinate 559,509 of LPNX011188687.1, read as the reverse complement.
GACGGGTTCAGCCTAGATGACCGTTGTGTCCAGGATTATCGCCTTCGGCATAAAAGCAGAGATCATTCATTCAGGACGGTTACTTTTGCAAAGATCCAAGAGGTATAGAGTAAGTTGTTAAGTTTTCCCTGTGCAGAGCTAATTTCATTACAGAGTGCTGTGATTTCCCTATTTCGCAGCCATTGCCCGTCCAGAGTATTCCACCGAGTGGGTTCTGTCCAAGGAGGAACCTATAGAAGACATTTTGGAAAGGTTCCAGCGTGGTGGCCTTATGTCCGCTATGACGACGCCGCCCAAGCTTGTGAAATTAGGAACATCACAGGTTAGACAGCTGCCAAGGATGAGGAGTCAAGCACCGGATGTAGAAGATGTCATCAAAGTCTTTGCTGCAAAGAAGCAGGAAGACGCGAAGATCACTGAAGATAAGAAAACAGAGCAAGTGACTGATAAGAAGAAACCTACAGGCAGGAAGAAAGTAAAAATGAGATCTAAGAGAGAAGGGCTCCTGACTGTGCATGTGGAGTTTCCTAGAAGATATCATGGAAAGAAGAAAGGACCAAGAAACAGGCATCCGAGACACAGAAAAACAAAAGAAAAACAGAAAGAAATGAGGCAGAAATTCAGCATGCAGACAAATGCTTGTTCTCGGAATGGAATTCAAGGCCTGTATAGTTCTCATAAGGACGGATCTAGACTGAATGAAATGTTTGAGAAGGATGGAAGATACAGATTCCTATTTCCTTTGTGATAAAAGTTCTAACCCAGATAAAGAGGAAAGGATATCTGTGGAAGACTTCTCAAAACCTGAAGATCCTTAAAGGTCTCGCAAGCGATGAGAGCGAGAGCATGACAATGAGGGAAGGAAAAATACGAGAGACCTACAAACTAAGTTTACAAAAGACTCCAGTATTAGTCAAGCTATGCTTGAATTGGCACAAGATTGTGTTGAAGCTATGCAGAATGAAGTTGCAGGACTTCGGGACAAATTTAAACGGACTTTGCAGGAAGCCAAGGAGAAGCTACAGTAGGAGAATTCCACTGGTAGTGGCTCGGGGACGAGCCACAAGTAAGTGTTAGGGGACTATTGGAGAAGGGTCCCGCAGCTACAGGAGAAGCTGTCATTTTGGCGGATAGATAGTTTTGGCAAATATATAAGAGATAAGGTAAAGCTACGACACCGTAGCATGTTTCTAGCTGTAGATCAGAGCCGGAAACCGTGACTATCGGGATATAGAAGTCAAAGAATACGATAGTACCTGAGCGGCAAAGAAGAGAGATCTCACCCACTGCATTGAAGGCAGTGGCGAAGACAGGAGAGCTCAGCTACCCTCATAAAGGAAAAGGAGCAACGAGGTCGAGGTATTGAAGATGAAGGATAGAAAAAGGGAAGCGGCGCCCAGTACCCATAGTCAGTGTCGGGAAGCATGGAAGACTGCAGAGAGCAGTGGTGTGATGGAAAGCGGCTACTCCAAGTACAGATACGCCGACTGTCACCAGTTAGGGTTTTTGGGTTACTATTGGGACAAGCCCACAATGTTGTAAATGGAGAGACCTTCGGGCTGCCTATAAAGGGATGTATTTTGTATTGTAAAAGGTTAGATAGTAGACAGTTAGATAGTTAGCCACTGAGAAAATTAGCTAGCTGAGTGTCTCTAGCGTTTAGTATTGTAAGAGTCGAGCTCTGGTCCTGGTCCTCCATCTGTATTATCTTACTGTAACCAGTAGCTGGCTCTATGAGCATGTATATAACAATCCACAGGGATTGAACAATCCGCAGGGATTGAGAGAGAGGGAAAGAGGATATTGCAAGAGAAGCAATATAGAGAAAGAGAAGAGATCTAAGAGAGAAGGGCTCCAAGCTGTGTGCGGAGTTACCCAGAAGATCTCGAGCTGCATATGAGGTGCAGCAGAGCTATGTTTACTTCCCCAAGTTATAATATATAAACACAGTTCTGTGGACGTAGCTTCTACCCTGGAAGTGAACCAGGTAAAATCAGTGTGTTATGTGATTGTTTCATGTGATTGTGTTTACTCAGTTGATATCTGTTATCTGTTACATGAATGTTACATGTCAGTTAGTAAATGATTGTATGTTCTCATTCAGTTACAGCATTCTAGAAGGTTAAAGGTGAGTTTAAATGTATCAAGTGTCTGCATATGAGTTTATCAGCGCTTGCTTCACACAGTAATAGTCACTATGTTAAGTGTTTCAAATATACTTATTCAGCAAGTTAGGTATAGTTGATGTTGAGTGTGTTGAACCAAGGAAGTTCAAGTAATATTATTTAACGTCCTATAAACAGTTGGCCGAGTTATTCCACCCCGTAAGGCAGCTTTGGACCTTGAGGGTCGCATTTGGCCGTACTATAGAAGATATCACATTAACAGTAGGCGATATCACACTGTCAGAGGAGCTGCGGCGTGAGATACTGCAGATCGTGGGTTAGAAGGAAGGGAGAGTTTGCGCATCGTCCAGGAAGTTGCGATGCAATAGGATTCCCTCCCCTGTCAGAACCCACGAGTAAGAGAGACTACACATCATGGAGAGAGACCTCGCTGGCTAAGAAGAGCTGCGAGACCCCAGGATGCTACAGAACCTGGTCGAAGACACTTGAGTCTTTGGCTAACCCATTAGAATCACTTCGGGTGAGACTTCAGGCTGCTCCGCGGTCTATCGCCGAAAGGGCCAGTGAGCTAGGGGTGTTGTTGGTACATTACAGTAAACCTGGGTCTGCCCAGATATACAACACATCGCAACATACTGGATCTTCACTGCTCCCCTCTACACCATTTCCTAGATATAGTGATACTTGATCTCTATATGCTTCAACTTGTCATGGAACATCGGGTTCTCCGACAACTTCACACAGCTTTGGTTGTCACAATATATACAAGTAGCATCCAACTGGAAATCAAATAAATTATATAGTAGCTTCCTTAGCCATACTGCCTCATAACTAGTTGAACAAGCTGCGACATACTCTGCTTTAGCTGTACTTAGTGCCACACAGGATTTCTTCCTGTTAAACCAAGAGATCACACCTGATCCCATACTAAAGCAACACCCTAAAGTGCTCTTCCTATCAATGGAACTACCTGCCCAATCTGAATCAACATAACCCTCCAGGTTAATCTTCTGATTCACCTCATACTTGATCCCATAATCAACTGTACCCCTTAGGTACCCTCAAAATATTCTTTGCAGCAATCAAGTGAACATGCCTCAGATTTGTTAGGCACTGGCTCAAGGTGTTCACAGCCAAGAAAATATCTGGTCTTGTGTTCATTAGGTACATCAAGGGCCCAATCATTTGATGATACATCATAGCATCAACTGCTTCTGATGAAGCATCACTCAATAGCTTCAGGTTTGATGCCATAGGTGTGGTCATGGCCTTGTAGTCCATCATCCCAAACCTCTTCAGGATCTCTACTGCATACTTCCCATATCTAAGGGAGATTCCATCCGCATTCTGCCACACCTCCATGCCTGGAAAATAATGCATCATACCCAAGTCCTTCATTTCGAAATTGGTAGCAATCTTTCTCTTCGTATCAACAATCAACCCATCCATACCTGTTACAAACAGATCATCTACATATAGTAGGAGCATCACTGGGTTTCCATATTCAACCTTGTAGTAAAGGTTTGAATATGCTTTAATCTTGGTAAAGCCCAAACTGCATAGAAATCTGTCAATTCTACCGTGCCATGTCCTGGGTGCCTGTTTCAAACCGTACAGGGATTTCTTCAATCTATACACATGAGACTCCCTATCATGTGTCTCAAAACCGAGTGGTTGCTCCACATACACTTCTTCTACTACACCATTCAAGAAAGCAGTCTTGAAATCCATTTGGTGTATCTTTCATTTCATCACTACTGCTAGAGTAAGTACTGATCTAATGGAAGTATATCTGGCTACAGGTGCAAACGTTTCTTCATAATATATTCCTTCTTTCTGGGAGAAACCACGAACAACAAATATTGCTTTATATTTTTCTATGCTACCATCTGCAGCATGCTTGATCTTGTAGATCCATTTGAAAGTTACAACAGACTTCCCTTCTGGTCTTGGGACAACATCCCAAACATCATTCTTCATGATCGATTGATACTCTTTGATCATAGCATCCTTCCATTCTTTCCGCTTTGTCGCTTCTTCATAATTGGAAGGTTCTTTATCGATGAAAACACATAATAAAGCTACATATCTAGAGTAGGATCTGGTTCTCTTTCTTTCTCTGTGATTCTCTTCTGGAGCCCCATATCTTTCCACACCTTGGATAGCTTCTCATACCCAAGCAGGTTTCCTCTTAATAGGATTCTTCTCTTGAGGTGGATCTACAGGTTCTTGAGGTTCTTCAAATTCTCAATCTTTTTCTTGAGTTTCTTCATTCATGGTTTTGTCATGAATTTTGGGTGCTTCTATTTCTTTAGGTTCTTCAGTGGGCCTCTTTCTAGATTTGTTGTAAGATGAGTCTTCGTCAAATGTTACATCCCTGCTGATGTCAATCTTCTTGAATGTTGGGAAGTATATTCTGTAAGCCTTCGAGCTTTCAAAGTATCCCACAAATATATCCTTCTTTTCTAAAGGATCTAGTTTTGTCCTCTTCTCTTTTGGAATGTGTATGTACACTGGACAGCCGAATATCTTGAGATGGTTGACTTTTGGTTTCTTGCCGAAAAAGACTTCTTCAAGTGTCTTGTTCTCGAGTACTCTGTGTGGAGTATGGTTCTATACATACACTGCTATTATGGCAGCTTCTTCCCATATATGCATGGGAAGATCTTGATCATGAATCATTACTCTTGCAGCTTCCATGATAGTTCTAATCTTCCTTTCTGCAATCCCATTCTGTTGTGGATTATATGGAGTGGATAACTCCCTCTTAATCCCTGAGTATTTGCATAACTCTTTGAATTCATTTGATGTGAATTCTCTGCCATTGTCTAATCAAAAGGTCTTGATCTTCTTTTCAATGTGGTTTTCGATCAAGGCTTTGAATTCCTTGAACTTTTTGAATACTTCATCTTTGTTCTTCATGAAGTAAATCCATGTCTTCCTAGAAAAGTCATCAATAAAAGAAACATAGTATACATACCCTCTTAATGAACTTGATGACATTGGACCACATACATCAGAGTGGATGATTTCCAAGATTTCTTTTTATTTTCTCTCACTACTTGGAAATGGCTTCTTTGTGTTCTTTCCTTTCGCACATCCTTTGAAGACCCCATCATGTTTTGCTTGAATTTCTGGAAGACCTTCAATAGCTTTTCTTGCAAGTGGCAGTGCTTTTTAATGCACATGTGCAATCCTTCTATGCCAAAATTCATTTGGATCTACTGAGTCATGGACCAAGGCTTGTTCTAGATGGCCCTTCAATTTGTATAAACCTCCTTCTTGTTCCCCAATCACAACTACATCATTAATAGTCTTTCCCTTTGGCCACATGATAACTTGGCCATCTATAAATGCAACCCTCATTCCTTTTGCATCTAATGCAGATATGGAGAGAAGATTCTTCTTTAGTCCTAGTACAAACAATACTTCCTTCATTGTTATAGAATTTCCAAAGTCTAGCTTATACGAGGATTCCCCACTACCTTTTATTGGATACTGGTAGTCATCTCCAAGTTTCACCTTGTGTGGTGATTCATGTTCTAATAGTTTCACAAAGGATTCCTTGAATCATGTCATATGTTTGGAAGCCCCATTGTTTATAATCCAATCATTGCTTCCATGAGTAATGTTTCCTGTGAGAGCGGAAATCAAAACATATTCTTCATCACTTGAAGAATCTTCACTTTCATATCTAGTTCTCTTTGTGGAAGATTCATCATCCTCTGTAGCATGAGCATGATGTCTTCTCTTGTTTCCCTTCTTCTTGTGAGAGATATTTTTGTTTCTAGGACATTCTCTAGCATAGTGTCCTTTCTCGTCACATGTATAACATCTGATTCTAGACAAATATTTCCTAGTGTTATCTTTATGAAAGGGCTTGCCTCTGGGGTGATCAGAACTTCTTCTGGTTTTCTTGGAGTGTACCGTGAGAGCTTGATCTTCACTTCCCATATTTTCTTCTTGAGTTGTTGTTCAAGCTTCTTCTTGAGAGCATTCTTCCCATAGTCTGCTAAACTTGACTAACTTCTTTTTGGCACAGATTCCTTAAATAAAGGAGTCCCATGATCTAGGGAGACCATTCAAGTTGGTCATTACAATCTCTGCATTCTCCACTTCTTCATCTACTACTTCCATATGTTCCTCGATCTGAGAAACTCTTGTAAATTAAGACTGGATTGTCTCTGCATTCTGGATCTTTACATTCTTCAGTTAGTTTCTCAGAGTCATCTTCCGGTTTATGTTCTTTCCTTCAAACAATTTGGTTAGGGCATCAAACATAGCTTTAGGTGTCTTTAGGGAGGACACCTGTGGTATGAGGTGATCCTTGATTGAATCAATAATGATCCTCTTTTCCATAACCAATTTCTTCTTATGTAAGGCCTTAGCCTCATCTCCCTCTAGAACTGGAACCCCCTCACTGATATAGGAGTCCAACTCATTTTCTTCGAGGACCAGGGAGATCCTATACTTCCAGGATCAAAAGTTATTAGCTCCCTCAATATTTTCATCAAGCTTTGTATGATGAGACATCTTAGCTGAGAAACTAAAATGGAAATACACAATATTTAGATCTTACCAGATCAAGATGTCAGATCTGGATTTGGAGCTGAAATTCCACAGTGCCAGTTCAAGAGCAGATTAGGGTTTTGCTTTTTCAGATTTCTATCCAATCAAATGCTTTGATATTGATCTCTAAACTTTTATTTTGAGGAGGAGATCAATCCAGGAATGGGCTCACTGAAAAATTCCACTTCTGTGGAAAGCCCTAATTTTCGACAGTAGTGTCGGGTCCAAAACTGAAAAACCTCATAATTGGATTCTGCTTTGATAGAAAGATGCACCCTAGAGAGGAGAGTTATTCCAACCTTCTTTTGTTGGAAATCTATGGAGAGAGATACACAAAGTAGGAATCCATAGTGGGGGAGAAATTCCTATGGCGAGAGAACCTGCCACTGATGACTGCAAGTCTCAAGGCACTCAAAAGGACTCTAGATTCCAATCCCAGAATAAATGATCTGAAGTCGATGGGATGAAATCTGCTGGAAGGAGGGAATTAAGGCATCCCCCATCATCCAACACGAGGTACTCAGCAAAGCTGTATAATGTGGAAGGACTCGATCATAAGGTGCACGAACCAGTAACTGTACCGGGAATGGCCGACATGCAAAGTCGGGATAACTGAGGAATGGCTGACTCATGCTTCAACTTCCTTCGAACAAGAGCATAACAACATATGGTGACTGAATGTAGGCAGCATAGAATCGATATACAAACTGGGACATCTCTATGACACAGGAGGCATCAACAGAGGCTCCATAGGGACTGGAAACTTAACCAGTCGGTGGAGATAAACTTAGATAAATGAGTACAGCTCCTAAAGTCAAACTATAACCCAACCAATGGATGTGATATACAGTGCTCTATTCGAAGGCGACACGACTCAACAACTGCCAAAGACAACATCTTTCCTTGTTCGGATTTTTGGTTTTTTTATTTTCTTGGACTTTCTTGATTATGTGGAATCAAAAAGACATGTTTTTGCACGACAATACATAGTGACATCTACCATTTATGTGCAGATGTGGGACCACGGTGGCCAGAGGGCTTCCCTTTTCATAGACGAAGGGGAAGAGGAGATGACATCACGGGTGTGGATGCAGAGCGGACGCTCTAGAGCATTCATACCAACTTTGTGAGACTGACTCATATAGTTCCCATGGCGCAAGTCGAGGACTTGCCTAAGGCCATGCAGCGACAAGTGGTGGGTGTACCACGCGCATGGGTGTGTTTATTCCGATGGCTAGCTAGAGCCGTAGTGACGTTCCATGATCACAACCCTCCTCCTCCTCCATAGGATTAGAGACCTAGGAGTATATACATTTTGTACGACCGTGTATTATATGATGGTGGCTTTAAAAGCCCCAAATTTTGTATCAGGACACTATGTATTATCACATTTTTTATGTATATAAAAATTTTTATGGTGACCGATTTATTTATTTACATGTGTAAAAATTATGTTTGTGATTAATTTATTGTGAATGAAACAAATGCCAATCTAACACATAGTTAGCATATGAGTCAGCAACTTGATTATTATTTCTTGGAATGTGTACATATGTTATATTGTCAAATTTCCATTCTAACAATCTCACACATAAGAACCTTCTCAATAATGTCGGATCTCTAACATGGTACAAACCATTGAGCCGTGACACTACTAACTCCGAATCAAGACGTACCTCAAGAGATAGAATGCCATGCAAAATGGAATCCCGTAGAAGCTCAATAACGGCGCTATATTCAGCAACATTGTTGGAAGATGGCCATAGACATACACCTCCTGAAGACAGTACCTGACCCATAGGAGTATAAATCACCCAAGCAGCAAAGGCTGAGTGTTGAGTGTGACAGCTTGCACCATCCGTGAATCCTATGTAGGTGGAAGATTCCATTGACATCTTCCAAAAGAAACGGAAACTAATCACAAACCTGATCACGATAAGAAAAAGGCCTAACTATGCAAAGCTGTACAATAATATACAACAAGTAGCCTTGGCTAAAGATCATGCATAGTATTTTTTTGAGATAGAGCCCATTTCTAGGCTCCGCCAAAGCTATTCCTTCATAATCCACTAACTCATACGCACCCTTCTCTAACACACATTTGACCATGTAAGGACCATGCCACATAGGATTAAATTTCCCTGCCCCCAAGGGTTCTTTCGGTTGATCCCACAAGAGGACCAAGTCTCCTTCACTAAACACTCTTGGACAGATAGACTTATCGTACTGGACCTTAACGCGATGTTTATTAACCTCTACAGCCACCAGGGCATCCCCACGTTGCTCATCAAGTTGCTCAAGGTGAACCAAACGCTCCTCCAAAGGTGAAGTGTCTAGTAAGAGTTCCACAGCTAGCTTCAACAAAGGAATCTCGCATTCAACTGGAAATATCGACTCCACTCCATGTACAAGCTGATATGGAGAAAAACTAGTGGCAGTATTAATCGTGGTTTGATATGCCCACAAAGCAGGATATAAAATAATGTGCCAATTTGTCTTGCTTTGTGCGATGGTTCGTTGGAGAATGGATTTGAGTGATTTATTCACTGCCTCTACCTATCCATTTGCTTGGGGGTAGTAAGAAGATGAATGTTCTTGCTTATACCCTAACTTGGATGACAACTCTTCCATCATACGGTTCTGAAAGTGTGAGCCATGGTCAGTGACAAGCTCTTTTGGAATCTCGAATCGAGTAATGATTTGGTTGAACACAAAGTGAGCAGCTGTCTCACCATCGGATTTTACTGTAGGCATAGCCTCAGCCCATTTCATGAAATAATAAACAGCCACTATAATGCGATGGTTCCCCCCAGCCGAAGCTGGGTTGCAATCCATAAAATCAAGCCCCCACTTAGTGAAGGGACCAGCGATGATAATGGGATGTAACGGGGCAAGTTTCGAGTGCATATTATGTGTGAACACCTGGAAAGGGTGGAACCTCTTGACCGCATCAACACAATACTTAAAGATCGACGGCCAGAAATAACCCGCTCTCAAAATATTTTGAGCTGTAGAAATCCCAGATAAATGAGCACCACATGCCCCTCTATGGCAATCGTTAAGCACAACCTCAGCCTCCTCATGAGTTAAACAATGTGGTAAAATGGAATCTACCCCATGGCGGTACAAAGCATTTTCCACTATAAGGTAGTTCTTAGAGACGTGACGTAATCGTCATCGTTCATCTTACGAGAGGTGAGTAGGGGTTTTCTGTGTTTGTAAATATACTATGATATCCCCATACCATGGGTCTAACTTTGAGATTAAGAAGATGTGTTCATCGACAAACGTATCTTCACAAATCAACTCCTCGGCCTCGCTCGGGAAATCTGATATAAGCTCTGCAAAAATTAAAGACTTCTTTGATTTTGCCGAAACAAACTTAAGATCGAATTCTTGCAGAATGATAATCCATTTATTATACTTTCCCCCAATCATCCTTTGGGTGAGGATGAATTGAAATGGATTGACATGGGCCACAACAAAGGTCTGGCGAAGGAGAATATAATGTCTCAACTGCTGAACCGCATGTACAGTGGATAAAGCAAGCTTCTCGACATGAGGATAACGAATCTCTGCGTCAATAAGGTTTTGGCTCAGATAATATATGACATGCTCTTGGAGCTCCTCATCCTCTTGAACCAAAACCATACCAATCATCTCTAAGGACACGGCCACATATAATAGAAAATCACGGCTATAATCCGAAGGACTAATCACCGGGGCCGATGCTAGGGCTCGCTTGAGTGCATCGAAGGACTCCTGGGCTCGCTCATCCCAATAAAAGGGAGTGTCATTCTTCAAGAGACATATGAAGCCTCTAGTCAAATTGGCAAAGTTGACAAAAAATCTTCGTAAGAAGTTTTCCATGCCTTTCAAACACTGAAGATGACGAATTTTCTTCGAGGGAGACAACTGAAGTATTTCCTCAACCTTCAAAGGGTCGAATCTTATACATACCCTCTTTTGAAATGATGAATCCTAACAAACGACCTGACTTCACACAAAAGATGCACTTATGAGGATTTAATCTAACTGAATAGTGTCGGCATCTTTCGAATACCAATCTCAAGTGATAGGGATGATGCATTCTCATACGAGAATGAGCAACGAGGTCATCCAAAAATATTTCAATAATAGACTTGAGATCATGGAAGATCAAGGTCATCACCCGCTGAAATGTAGCTCCGGTGTTTTTAAGGCCGAAAGGCATTTTTCGATATGTAAATGTTCCCCTAGGACAAATAAATGCAGTCTTATGTTGGTCCTCATGTTTAATCTGTATCTGATTATACCCGAAAAAGCCGCCCATAAAGGAGAACACCTCGCTACCCGCACACTCATCCAAAATCTGATCTATAAATGGTGTGGGGAAGTTGTCCATAGGACAGGCACGATTCAAATCGCCGAAATCAGTGCATATGCGGATCACTCCCGGATTCTTATCCATCGGAATGGGGTTTGAAACCCACTCCATCAAGAGAACAGGATAGATGAAACCATCTTTCAACAACTTCTCTATCTCTGCTTTAATGGCGGGTGCTTTCCTAGGATTCACCGCACGTAAATGTTGTTAAATAGGCTTAGCGTTAGGGTAAGTCTTAATCTTGTGCTCGATAATTCGAGGGTCAATACCTTGCATCTCCTCGTAAGACCAAGAAAAAATATCATGGAATTCCTTAAATAGCTCGGTATATTCCAGAATCTCAGCATGGGAACATTCCGCCCCAATATAGACATTCTCAATCGTGCCAGGATTGTGAGAGATGTTGATAGGAATCATTGAAGATATGTTTTCCATGTTTCCATCAACCATCGGACCAGGAGAGCTTAATGGAACCACAGGACTACCAACTCTCTAACTAAGAACCGCCCTAAAATCCTCACACTCCAAACGGTCAAGCTCTGGAAGAAAGTACGATCTATGATGGAGTTCCTCCCATGGTGGCTCAACTCCTGACATAGCCTCTATAATCGCTTCATCCGAAGGGAAAATCGTATCAAGGTAGTCATGGGCATGAGAAGACTGTACGGCCCATGCCGGCAGCACATAAGGGTCCTCCTCCTCCATCCGCAAAGAGGAAGGACTAGGCTCTGCAACACTCTTGAGATTAGCTTGATAAGCTATCATAGCTGCAGGAAATGGCACGCTTGTCTCGACAGGCTCACTCGAAGTACTCAGTGTAGGAAGAATCCAAGGGTCTTCCATATGGGTCGTGCGAAAAGACACCGAGGTTGTAGATGTCAAAGCCTTATTGAAACTAGATCCTATCATGAGGATCGATGCAGGACAACTAAAGCTTCCCATGAGGGATGGATACATGCCTACACCCACACTCCCAATTGTCGGCTGAGAGTGCTCAACGATCAGGATCAAAGCTCCCGAAGATGCGGTAACAGACGGATTCTTGAATGTCATTTGATCAATCGTTACAATCTTCTCGTTATGAGGAAAGCATACAACGCAGAACAAGGAAGAAGCAATGGCTTGCATACTGTACATCCAGTTCCTACCCAGCAAGAGATTGTAGTCAAGGGGCACATCAACCACCTCAACCTCTATCGCAATGGTCTTCCCCCCCAAACGGACTTTAAGGGAAGGAAGGATTCCGTGTGGCCTAAAATATCTCCCATCGAACACAGTTAACATAATCGCTGGTTTAGACAGCTCAGGGGAACCGAGACCCTTCCAACAGGCCAAATACATCACAGAAGCAGCAGCGCCCTCATCAATCACAGTGCGCTTGATGGTCATACCAAGAAATTCTACATGCACCAAAAGAGACACATAGTAGGGCAAGCGAGGCTGAAGTCCTGCAGTTTCAAATTTGATCACAGAGGAAGAATCATCATCGTTCACACCAAGGGCAGAAAGAAACGCCTTCCTTTGCGAAGGACAACTCTGAAGCACTTCCAATGCAGACATCGCACAAGTAGTATGGCCCAAATCCTCGACAACTGAATAATTTTGGGCGGCTCGGGAATTTGGATTATGCCCTGAATGCTTAAGGACTCCCTTAGGAATGTGAGGTGCAGCCTCAGGTTTATCCGTAGGTTTCTCAATGCACAAAGGGGTTCCTGGTGGATCAGGCTCTTTTCCTGGGCTGGGTTGTGACGAACTATAATCTTTCACACGAGTCACAACTTTGGCAACACGGACCATGTTAATGCACCCACGACCACTACCCTTCGATGGATCATCATCACTAGACTGGTCATGGGACTTCGAGTTCATATTTTGATTATGCGGTAAAGGGTTAGTTAGCACAGCTGGGCCTTGAGCTAAGAATCTCGAAGCTTCTTCAATCCGAGGGCACAAGTAAGTGAGGTGATCATCCTTACATAACTTGCAAGGGAACTTAACCTTATGTTTTGCTTTCTTGTCCCCCCTAGTATTTTTACCATTCTTGTCATTATTGTTAGCATTCTCGTTCTTATTCCCACCCTTTCGATTATTATTTTTACCCTTTTTTCTATTCCGTCCAGGCTGCTGGTTACCCTTCTGGTCCGATGATTGCACAGAAAGTACATTCACCGTTTGGGCGGGTTGAGATGAAGCCATAGCTTGTCCCGAATCATATTGGTTGAGTGACAATTGACTAACTTGTTTTGCAACCGAATCCACGGGTTTCAGACTTGCACACCCCACAATGCCATCGGCATGTGGTCCAAGTTTGACTTTGGGATCGAAACTGGAACGAGGAGCATTGGGAATAATCTCATACAACAAACCGGACTGAGCATAGATCAAGTCCAGTTCCTGTGCCCTAAAAATCGCTTGTTCCTCATTCTACACTCTGGATGTGGAAACATCCTTCGCTATATATGGCAATAACGACTTGAGGAACCACTTGAGGAGGAATTCCGGTGGTATAAAAGCTTTAATTAATCTCTTCCGTCTACGCCACTCTTGAATATGATCAGAAATATGTGTGGATTTATCTTTCCAAAATGTTGACAAGAGTTCAGTACCAACGTCATAGCACATTGGTAGCTGGAAGTGATTAAGAAAATTCATCGCAAGGTCATCGAACAAAGCAAAAGCTCCCTTAGGAAACTCTATATACCATTTCGCAGCAGGCCCTGTGAGGGTGCATTGAAATAGTCTCAAATGGACTAAGTCCTGATGTAATGAATTCAAAGAGCACCATAGGTGAAATGTAGTAATGTGTTCACTCATATCCTCTCCCGGTTTTCCTTCGAACTTAGGTATGTCCGAAGGAAGTTTGGTAGGGACAGTCGGCCAAGCCGGGTCATGAGCCACAGGATCGTTCATTAGTCTCAATAAGTCAGGAAGATTGAGCGTCACGAGGAAAGGGATCCTAGGATGATGAGGTCGATGGACCGCTCCCTGATTCATATAGGGTTGATTACCACCATGGCCTTGGCCATAGTGTCCTCCTCCCATATGACCCGTATAGGGTGGCGTGGAAGTACCATAGTACGGTGGACCTTGACAAGTAGGAGCTATGAAGCTGTAATTAGGAGAGTAAGCAGGTTTTTGATACCTGCCTCCATAAGGTTAAGAGACCTGTCCATACTGCGTCCCATAATAAGGTCCATAGGTCATCGCATGCGATGCCCCATGAGACACTCCGTAGGTAGGAAGATAAGCTCTGGAAGTAGGGATATACATACCAGAAGTAGGGATATACACCCCGGAAGTAGCAAGATGACCTCTAGAAGTATGAAAATAGCCTCTCGAAGCAACGGGTGGTATGTGAACTTGAGACACAATCGGTCTAGTAACCGCAGTACGGACCTGACTCGTAGCCATATACCAGCTCGAAGGACCATGTGAATAAGGTGGAGGATGTACATTTGAAGAACTAGGGACCGAGGATGAAGGAATCTAAGTAATAATATATGTACTACCACCTATCGTCACTCATCTCAGATCTAGTATCCTAATCGGATCGGTAACCCTAGACCTAGGAGGGAGATACGATGTAGCTTCCACCACTGGAACGGAAGGTGCAATGTGACTAGTGCTCCCAAACCTCTCCGCATGGTAAGGAATGAGAGTTCCCCCAGGCATAGTGCTAGGCTCAAAGTTGGATTCGACATGAAATGTCAAATCATGTGTAGGGAAACTAGACGTAGCATAACTACCGTAGATAGTGCTGGCAGGTTCAAAATGAGTCTCGACGTCCTCTGGCATTCCATACCGGTAACGCATCAATGGGGAATCAAACCGGGAGTGAGTAGGTCTATCATGCAAGGTTCCTATCTCCGAAATCACAGGACCAAACTCAGCTAAGTCGGGTGACGGATAATAAGTAGGAGTAAATTCCCCATCGTCTACACGAATGGGAGGAGGTGGTTCAGGAATATCTTCTAAATGGTCTCCCATGGTGTGTGAATCAATGTGTGAAATAGTTCACCTGGACTATCTAGCTCTCTCTCCCAAAGGAGGAGGAGAAATAGAAGGCATAAGTCCTGCTAAATGACAAGAATGGTGAGGAACTGCACTCAAATCCACAATGACTCAAAAAATAGCAAAGACTCTCTATTTACGTAAACCCTAGGACAACTATCGTGCACAGAGCAATCACTAATAAAATCTAAAGCCAAATGCAAGCAAACAAGGGTTGGATAAGTGAGCTCTTGAATGAAGTAGGTATGTCTCACCTAGGAGAGGCTTGAGACTCCCATACACAACAAGCGGAGGTACGTAACCAATTATTGTGGCCCTAAGCTTCAACATGTAAAGCGACTGTGTTGTTCGACCCCAACCTGGCCGGGACACCTGCAGAATAACCCTTGCAAAGTACCCCCTCGATATCCTAGGTAAGGCCACTAAGGTCACCTCAATATAATCAATGCTTAGGCGGAGAGCCGCAAGCGGGATTGACCATATGGGTAGGGTAGCAAAGCCCAAAACTCTCGAAAGAGCCCCCAAATATGAATACAATCCTAGAAATATCTCCGGTGCTACTTAGTTATGACTAGGGGTCATCCCAATCAATAACCGCTCACACTGCCTTGTGCTTAACTCCCTTTTGAGAGGAGGATCCTGAGAAACACTGGTTATACCAAGGATTTCACACACTCACCTGGACAGACACATACATGTTGTTGTTTAGTGATCTTGGAGAATTGACTTACAATGAACTATTCCAAGATCCTAAAACCTAAGCTTGTTGGTGCACCCTAGAAAAGAAAAGAGTGTAATTCATTTTAATTTAGCGTTGATTTTAGTTGGCTTTATTACTCAAAAAAGGGATAAGACCGTGCAACTAATGGTGTTATGATGTAACATGAAGTAAAATGCACACCTAACAATCAATGCAAATGCATTGTGTCCATGAAAATAGGGTATGCTACTACGTGAAATGCACAATTTTTCTTCAAAGGATGAATGCAAATTTCCTATATGAAGTCCTAACTAGTACTCCAAAGCAAATCTAGATCTAGTGCAAGTACAATGCAAAATGAAAAATGCAATGCATGATGATAAGCAAATGTTTTTGGATTTTTTGAAAATAAAAGAGATGTAAAAAGCAAAAAAATGATTCTATGACCCCTAGACTCTGCAAGCACACACAAACAACACTCAAGCAAATCACTAAGATAAAAGAACTCTAATGCACTAATATCAAACAAAAAATCAAAAATGCCATGACAAGAACTTTCTTAAAAAAAATTTAAGCTAAAAAAAACGTTTCTGGTCGGAAACAGAGGTCTAAAGAGACTCAGGCAGTGACAAAGGAGACTCAGCAAATATTAGAATTCACCCAGCAACCAATTATCTTCCACAAAAAGGAAAAATCAAGGGTATACGCGACTGTTCGCAGTAAACCCGCGTGTATACGCGGAAATCGCAGAGGAAACTGTGTGTATACGCGACTGTAAATCAAAATCCCGCGTACAGGAAGAAAGGTGCATAAAAGAAAGGCAAACAGATAGGCTAAGACTAACTTCACACCAATCAGACTCTACCAGGCATACATGCCCCTAGAACCGACACAAAAACAAGAGAGAAAGAGCAATTCAAATTCATTGAATGCCAAGAAAACAACCCCCAAAGGACAACTACTAGGAACTCCCCAGCAGAGTCACCAATTCTGTTACGGAGAGAAATTCCTATGGCTTGGGGTACCACAACAGACAGCTTGACTCCATAAATCAATCCTTTCCAATATTCAATAGAAATTAAATGTCTAACACTAAAGGATCAGACCTCGTACCTTATTCCGGACGGTTGAAGTAGATCCCCATTGAGCTTTCCAATCTTCAGCTTGAATTGATAGATTACTTCCTCAACAACAAGTAAACAATACAAGCATTCTATATATCATGGTGTTAGATCTATTTTAGCATATATAATCAATAATGTAAAATCGTTTGACATAATCCCATGGATAAAATATTCATTCAAACACACATTATTGGACAGGAAAAGATATTTATATTAATATAAATCAGAGATTACAAGATACAATCTCTGATGGCACGTCTGCGAACCGGAGAAACTGAATCCCCCACTTGGGCCTCCACCACTTCAATCCTCCATCTCTCGATAGCAAGCTCACAAGAAAAAGGAAAGCTTGGGAAGAACACAAAAGTGCTCCAAGGGACAAAGGGATGCAGACTCAAGCATAAGTTCTGGAAACAATGGACTATAGTTTCTTTGCTCTCAATTCTCTCTTCTTGCCTTCAATGTACCAAGGGGTTCCTTATATAGCTTCCAAAGGGGTAATGAAAGGTCGAATCCGAGTGATCTCAAGGCATATGGAAGGCCCGGAGTCAAATGAGTAGGATCCATGTCAAGGAAAACTCCAAAATTATTTGGATTATGCACACATCCCGATGTACGCGGTTTTAGTGGTCAAACCCGCGTATATACACGCTTATAGGTTAAAAAGTCGCGTGTATCATTTTTCATGTGTTTTTAGGGATGATCAAGGAAACATCAAAGGACAAAAAATGGTCCATAGGGTCTAAAGAGTCTGCAGCGAGATAGGGGAAGGCCATACAAAGTGTGATTCACC
Organism: Pseudotsuga menziesii; assembly: GCA_001517045.1. Lineage (NCBI taxonomy): Eukaryota > Viridiplantae > Streptophyta > Pinopsida > Pinales > Pinaceae > Pseudotsuga > Pseudotsuga menziesii. Next base: position 541,820 of record LPNX011188687.1, on the reverse strand, counting down.
TAGAGTGGTGAAATCCGCTATAACCTGCCCA
>LPNX011188687.1:364118-541641 GCA_001517045.1 Pseudotsuga menziesii | reverse complement strand
TATTGTTTACTTGTTGTTGAGGAAGTAATCTATCAATTCAAGCTGAAGATTGGAAAGCTCAACGGGGATCTACTTCAACCGTCCGGAATAAGGTATGAGGTCTAATCCTTTAGTGTTAGACATTTAATTTCTATTGCATATTGGAAAGGATTGATTTTTGGAGTCAAGTTGCCTGTTGTGGTACCCCAAGCCATAGGAATTTCTCTCCGTAACAAGTGTCGGGTCCAAAACTGAAAAACCTCAGAATTGGATTCTGCTTCGATAGAAATATGCGCCCTAGGGAGGAGAGTTATTCCAACCTTCTTTTGCTGAAAATATATGGAGAGAGATCCACAAAGTAGGAATCCCTAGTTCCTGTAGCTGCACAGTGTCTTCTTCTCAGGTTAGCTTTGATACCATGTTATATTTTTAACATTAAGCTAGCATTATATTAGGATCTTTTAACTAAGATAATAACAAGCACAACAATAAAACACAAGAGACAATGAACACAGTGTTTTTCCTTGGAGAAACCATAAATGGAGAAAACCCCACAACTTCCTTACAGATAGAATCAGCACCAAAAGTAAAACCCCAAAATAGTAAGATGATCTCCGGACAACAGTAACCTCTTTCTTCCTAGCCCCAGTGTCTTCTTCTTCCTTAGCTATGCACTACAACTGAGTCTAAGTGAGTGTGTGATAAATAGAGAGGCTAGCTCTCTATTCATACTAATTCTTGACTTGACAAAACCCTACTAGGGTCGACTTCACTAGGTAAGTCTAACAACCCTAGTGCCCCGAAAATGCGGGGACTTTAACCCTTAACCAATAGGAGGGTTACCCACAATGACTTGACATGACTTGTTTACATTACAGAACCTCCCGATAGGAACATCGGGGCATGAGATGACTCAAGTACATTACAGACACATCCCGAAATAAACATCGTGTTACAATACATAAGAAATACAATTGAATACATTCCGAAGTTACAATTACATTAACATATATCATTCCTCACTTTTGGATCTGATATAAACCTTTTTGGATCTGATCTGATAATTGGTTCAAGTTTTAAATCCCAAGATCCTTCATTCATGCGTGTATCTGGTCTCATCAATTTTGGTGTGACAAGTCAAGTACCGCAAGTCTCTTTCAAACTTATTGCTGGGGATTTGATGTTAGTTTTCTATTATGAGTTTGCTGATACTATATTTTGTGAATCATTGATTATTTATGAAGCTATATAAAATTATGGAGCTCAATCATTCACTCTCCACAGTCCCAGGGATTCTCTACCTATCTATTTCATCACATGCTCATCTCATCACAGATCTAGTAAAAAGGGAGACATTCTGCATTCGCCTAGACACTTGCTCCTAGAACTTGGGGCTGATTTTACCTCACATGGTTTGATGTCCAAGGATTCAATATATGGGTGTTTCTCAGATGGTTCGAATTCTCAAACACCTTTCCTCTCTCATCAGTTGATTTCAGCTGCTCTACATGGGTCCATTTTTCATCAAGCAACTATCTATATTTCTTATTTAGTTGAGCATATTATTCTTCTTCCAAAGAGGAAGATTCCTCCAAACATAATAATTTAGTTTGGATTCACAGCTTCACATGAACAGATTCAGGATGTTGTTGCATAAGAGAACTAGAATACTGCTTCGTTGCTACAAATTGCAGCAAAATATTTCGCAAGTTTTTAACTTGTATTTCTTGATTCCTGATTATCTTGAGGGGGGGTTTCCCATAAGTTTTTCCCCTATTTCCTCAGTTTATTAAGAAACATTTTTTATATTTTAGATTGTATATGGGTGACTTTTGGCCTTGTTTTCAGGGCCTGCAGTTGTCCAAGTTAGGATTTAGGGGGGGTGTTAGGATTTATAATCCTCCCTTGAACAAATTGTCTATTAGATTATTTTAGCCTAACTTAGGAGTCTTTATTTAATTATTTTTTCCACTAGTACCATTGGGTCCACTTGGCCTAATGGGGCCACATGTACCAGTTACTAGAGTGTGGGGAACATCGATAGATGCTAAATTCCGATGACTGCACTTGCATGCATCAGTTTAGGCAAATCCCTATATTTTAGGAGCCACTGGGAGTCCCAACACCAACCTCCTTCATTTAGTTGGAGTTGGAACTAGTTTAACTTAGTTATTCTTCACTTACTTTCAGTTAGTTCACTTTCGGTTCAGTTAACGTTAGTTATCCATGGTTGCATGTGGATAAGGCACCTTTTCTCACCTACCACTTCAGTTAGAATGAGTTAACTGATTATAACCGATTGTGTGACTTAGTTCGACATCTGGAGTTGACTACTTGGACTTCGATAGTGATTTAGACATCTTTAGTTTAGCCATGCAGTCAGAGTTAGTCACATCTAGTTGGTAGATTCAAATTAATCCCTAATGATTCAAATTATTTCCTATGTAACACTATTGTAACACCGGATTATGTAATGAAGATAACACTGTAATTCTCTAAGCAATACTTGTCTATTTCCTGTGAGATTTGATTTGTTCAGTTTGTATAATTCATTCCTATTCACTGCATCAATAATTTGGAATCATTTCTTGATGATCTAAATGGCACAACAATTTTAACATATAGGTCAGATCATTGCGGTTTACCTAAATGATGTTACAATGTTGATAAAACATAGTTTAGTGTTTACACACACACATCTTAGCCCCAAGTGTTAGCTCAAGGATTCCCCTTATTTTAAGGCTTTATCAAAGAAGGTTATTTATTCATTTACACTTGGTATTATTGGAGGGTTAATGGAATATCCCTATTTTACCCCTAGGTTTATTTGACCAATTATTTGATATTTTAACTATGGATTCAAACATTTATACACCATGCAAAATAAATGGTGTACAAGTAAGCTTATTTATTTTAATTATATATGAACTTTATGTTTTTATGAAAGTGTTGATTCAAGAATATTGAGGGAAAGAGAAGCCAAGTCCATTAGAGGGAAAGTCGCCTACTTAATAACAAGAACCCTAATGGATTGTCTTGGCTCAGGTCCATTGAGGAGTTGAAGGAAATGAACTTGTGCCCACTCTCCTCAATTTGGCATGTAATAATAGACATCAAGTTCAAGAAATAAGTAGATTTACTCTATTTATTTGTTTTTTGTAAAGAAAAATGAAATTCTTCTTTTTAAAAATAATTTAATTGATTTTATTTGAATCGTGAAAGTATTGAGTTATTACTTAAGATTTTAATAAATCATATTTATTTGTTCATGCAAAAAAATGAAATCCTTCTTTTTTAGAATTCTTGAATAATTCCTATTTATTTTTTAATTGATATTATGTCGAATTGTGAAAATATTGAGTTATTACATAAAAATTTAGTAACTCATATTTATTTGTTGATGCAAATATACACATAAAACTTGTAATAACTTGTGTAAAAGTAAAATTATTGATTTTATTGTTGAAAGTATTGAGTTATTACTTAAAGATTTAATAACTCATACTTATTTGTTGATGCATAGCTAAAACAAAAATGAAAGATATGGTATGACACATAATCTATTACAAGGCCATTTGTAGAGAATATGGACAAAATAAGATACATTGTCTTTTGGTATTCCAAATTAAGATATATGTTATTAGTAAACTAAATGGGAATAACACTTAGTAAATATATGTTACAGAACAAAATTTTAACCTTAGATTCTTTTGGTATTCCAAATTAAGATATATGTTATTAGTAAACTAAATGGGAATAACACTTAGTAAATATATGTTACAGAACAAAATTTTAACCTTAGATAAGTAGTAATTAATATATATGTATATATAAATTTATCATTTTGTTATTGAAGAAGCTTTAAAAAAGGTTATTCATGGTTATTATTTGAAAAACTTAAGCTTAACAAGTTTATTATTGAGTTAATATTTTTCAAAGGACTTTCTTTGTAATTTAATAAATATGTAAATGGTTTATTCTCTTTAAAAAAATCAATTAAATAAGGATGAAACTCTCAATATTTTGTATATATAAAAAATTCAATATATAAGATATAAATTGATAAAACAAAAGAATAAAATGTTAATTATATTAGTAATACTTCTTAAATATTTATTACATTGAACTTTTGTAAGAAGTATAATAACCAAACCTTCCTAGAACTTTTATAAGAACTATAATAACCAAACCTCCTTAATAAGGTATATGATTAATATATAAAGTAAACAAAGATTTAATTTTTTTATTATAAAAAGTATGATAACCAAACTTTTTTACATATTTATTAAGGTTATTTAATAAATACTATACTAATTCCCATGCTCAATGTATTTCATGCTTATGACAATATGATTCTATTGATTTGTGCAATAAATATTAAACCAAAATTAAAACCCTATGAAAAATAATAAGTGATATTCTTGAGTTGCATTGCAAGGATGCAATATCACCCCTCTAAACATAACATATAATAAATATTATATATTTCTTTGTTAATACAAAGAAAGAAAAACAATACATATATGAAGATACAAATGGAGTTTAAGAAATTAAATTCCACACACATAATATTATATATATGTGTGAGATCGATTAAATTCACATTAAGTATATATATATAAAGGATCTATTAAGTTCACATCAAGAAGAAGTTATTAGATCATATAATTATTAGTTAGTAATTACTTATGATTGCGTAGGAGAAAACCCCTAGATTGAATGTATGTGTAACAATTTGTTATAAAATAACCATAGCCTTCATAAAAGATCCTGGAATGTTACAAGTAATCTAACAATGAAGTAATAAACATTAATAGTTATTGAGGTGGTACAATGTCATTGTATAATAATGCGGAATATTTATTTTAATTCAGATACTATAACAAATTGGATGATGTCTTGATTATAACCTTTATAAGGTGGTTAATATATTATTATATTACTAAATGTAATTTTGAAATACTAACTAAAATGAAAATGGTTGAGAAATTGGGCTCATGAGAGTGAACTCACCTTGACTTGGCATTTAAGAATTCCAAGAAACAAAATAAGTGCATGACAATAGAATACAAAATATAATATAATAAACATGGATCACAACCATCAAACTCAAAAATTTCACCTCACCCTTGAGGTTCCCCAAATCTATTTCCTATGAACTTTCATTCGCAATCAACGTGCGTCTACAACACGATATGTTAATTTAAAAAATGCATAGATAAGATAAAAATAATGATAATGATGATTCAAACACAATATTCAATTTGACTCAATCACAACTCCAACATGATAAAGTGCAATGGAGGAATAAACATTATAAACTAGTTCTTGTCCAATTCAAAGGGGTTTGGGAAGAACAAGCCAAAATATATATTTAGTTCAAAGGGGTTTGGGAAGCACACCCACATGCGTTCCTTTGAAGGGAGCACTTTTCTTAAGTTAACCTTTCCTTACACCTCTTTTTTGTTAATTTTGGTTTTGAGCCCCTTTTATAGTTTATGTAATGTTGTTTTTGAGCTCTTAATTTAGTAATTTTTTAGGCTTGAAGGTTTCCAAATTACAAGGTCGACCATCCTATTTATTTTGCAAGTAGGAAGTTGTCCCAAGATGAGTGCAACTACACAATTACAAAGCGAGAGGGAAAATCCATGGTCTATGCGTTGTGGAAATTACGATTTTTCCCTTATAATTCTCACAGGTCTCATTACCCATTGATCCAAAAAAAATTGTAGCTCAATCATGCAATTCTAAATTGCTTTATATATCTAGCACCAAAGTTTCTAGTAATAATTGCAAATGGAGGTGCCATAAATTGTTCAGGGAAGTGAGATACTATTATGCTTACTTCTCAATTGATTAACATATATGGTGGTTTTGGTTAATGATTAACCTTTTTCACTTGATCAATGTTTTGCCATTTGAGGGATAGAAAATAATGCAACATTCTTATTTGCTTTGTAATGCATGATTTTTTTTCTTCACAATAATGGTTAGGATTTATATTTATTGTTATTGTATTATATGATGTGTTGGTCTTAGTGTGCACAAAGTAAAGATGATTCTTGCCAACTAACCTATGCATGGGAGTCCAAAACAACTAGATACATAGTAGTTGATGTGGGGTATGTTCACCAATGTAATTACGGGAAGGACAATCACTAGTCAATCACATATGTAGCTCAATGACAATTCCTAATATTCAAATATTTAGTTCTACAATTCAACTCAGTTTGACTTATTTGAGCTCAATTTGACTTATCATGACTTAGTTTGGCTCAATTTTCTTTGCTTCGACACAATTTGACTTATTTTGTCTTTGGTTGAAGATGTTATATTTGTGTTGGATCTATTAGTGATTCACTTTTGGTTTCAACTTGTATACTGAAAAAGAATGGGTCCTATCCATAATCTGAAAACATTGACTCACCAACAAAAACCAATTAAGACATTTAGAGACATTGTCCCTACCCTTTCTATTTAACGAAATGATCAAACAAATTGATATGAGATATAATTTTATAAGGGAACATTCCAACAATGGTAAAATATGCCTACACTTGTGGATAATATCATTGGTCATAAATAACTTTATGAGCATTAATTCTTCTCTATTTTTCTCATCATATTTGAAGAATTGGCCATTTGATCATATAACTTTATCTCCCTGCATTTGAGCTAGATCAACAAACAATACATGTTTAAGTTATTAAAAAAAATTATCACTCCATTAAAATCAGTACCAATAGGGGTAACAAGGTTATCCAACTAGGTTGAACCTCTTGTATTTTCTACACACAATTCGAACAAATACTTTCCTCAAATACTTTTGCATCATATTAACAAAGAACATAATATAATGTAAGCTACTTATAGTTAAAGTAAATTTTGATGGGGCCTATAAAGTTCTAAACTTGACATGTGGTTTAGGGTTCATTCTTGTATATTTAGAATCACACTTATGTCATGCAAAAGATATCATGGGTAAGAGGTATCCAAGTCACTTGTGGTACTGGAGTAAGACTAATGTTGTTGACATTGTAAAAGTAATGATAGGCTACGAAACATTATTTCATGATGATTATTGGTGAAGTACTAAAAAACGACCTTCCCTTGATGACCATGGTCTTTCAAGGCGATGTGAGTGGTGATATACATAAACATTAGCTATTGATTCTTTGGTATTTTATTGATGTCAAAGCATTAGGCATAAATGTGCAAGTATTAGTAAGCAAATACAAATGCATAATGAACAAAATTAGGATCCCTACATGGATGGACAGAAATAGATAAGAAAGGGGTATCAAAGCTATTGCTTACAACATTGGGGATCTATGGACAAGAAATCCTCTTGTACATGAATAAGTTACAAGTATGTGTCAAGTGATGACACAATTGAAGGCCAAAAATTTCAACTCCAATGCACTATTCGACCCCATACTTGCATCATGTTAAGGAAGTTAATAAAAATGAATGCTCTTTAGTTTCAAAACATATTTTTTCTCAATTTCTCTTCTTTTAATAGTTTATATTTGATAGGATTGTAAATAATTATTATGAAATTCATATTAAAATTATTATCATAACTTGTCTCTTACTCATCCAATGGATATCTCCACCAAATAGGTTAAACATAAGAAAGTTGATAAATAATGATTGGTAAATTTCATGGATTCCCTTAAAATAGTTTGTTATAACATCTTACAATATAAGTGGCATCCCTTCAATGTATATCACTTTAAAATTGATGTCTTTGTTGTACTAACAAGATATAACTAACGTTGTAGGGTTCTTTTAAACAACATCTAGTCAGTTGGCCTTGCTTGTTTTATGACCTTAATGTCCTAAGTGCAAATTTCCCCACTCAACAAATTCAACCAACAAAAGCTAGAAGGGATTATTTCATGGATTCCTTGAGTGTTAGGATTTAGGAGGAATGTGTTGAAATGTTGTAACTTCGAAGGATATTCTAAATGTATTTTACTGTTGTAATCTATTAGAGATGTTTTATTCCTCTATTGAGATGTTACTATTGTATTTGGTCATCATATAGTCATGAGGTAAAACCTCCATTGTAAGTCGGGTCAATAGAACCCTCCAAAATATATTATATTTTTTTGTGTCTTCCTAGGTGAAGTCATCCCAGTAAGATTGTTGGGGCTGACCTGCTAGGGAAAAGGTCAAGTGGAAGATAGAGTATAAATAGAGGAGGTGTCTTCATCATTTTAACACACACTCACTTGTGTATAACGTATAGGAGAGAGAGAGATAGAGATATATCTGCAAGGAGAAGGAGAACTTGTTTTGGGTTTTATCTTTGTACTTTTTATACATATATATAGAGGAAGTTTTGTTGGGTTTTCTTCCTCTAAAGGGTTTCCTAGGATAAATTTGTGTCTATCTTGTGATTGTGTTTCTTTCAATGATATTGCATATGCTATTATTGTGAAATTGAATTTTATACTAATGATATCTACATAAGCATATAGAATCTTAACATGGTATTAGAGATAGCCTAAATAGAACAAACTTCACAAGGTGAAACTCTCTCTCCTCTCCCTCCGACAAGAAATTAGGGTTTCTGTCAAATGTGGAATTTTGGAGATCTGATTTCATAGAAATTTGTGCCTCCCTAGAGAGCATCTATTGAGCCTTGGATCAAAATTTTTGAGTGGGTAGATCTTTGGGAAAGTCAAACCCTAGTTTGGATTTGGACCAAAAAACTGCAGAAACTGTAGACTAGAATATCAAAGTCAAGTTTGAAAGTTAAAGATTTGGAATCTCCAGAAATCAAGTGTACCATTCAACTTGCCTAATTCAAGCTCATCTCCTGCTAAGGCCAGTTCTTCATTTTGAGAAACCTCATTTTTTTGTGACCTCCTGGATAAGATGGCCCTAAGCACTATGGTTGAGGATAATATAGAAGGCATAGATAATTTTTGAGCATGGAAATATGGGATTGGCCTCATTCTTAGAGACAATAATTTTGACAAATACATCAAAGGAGAAGTTGTAGAACCTAAAGAAGATGAAGCTAAGGAGAAGCATAAGAAGGACCGGATTAGGGAAATGAGGATCATTCCTGATTCTATAGAAGATCACTTAATTCCTCAAGTTTCATCCAACAAGACCTCAAAGGAGATGTATGATGCCATATCCAAAATGTATGAAGGAGGGAACATCAATAGAAAGATGAATTTGAGAGCTCAATTGAAGAGTTCCAAGACGAGCCAAGGAGAATCCATTCAATACTAATTCACAAGGGTCTCCCAGTTCAAGGAGAAACTATAAGCCATTGGAGACTCCCTTCATGAATATGAACTAGTTATGACTGCTCTCAATGGTCTCACTAGACCTTGGGATTCATTCATAAAAACTATGTGTGCCAAAAAGGAAAGCATGGAATTTGACATTGTATAGAAATATTGCATCCAAGAGGAAGCTAGAGTATCCAATAGAGAAGCTCTACTTAAAAAAGATGATCAAGACCTAGCCATCCATACCAAAAGAGGAAGAAGTCAATCTAACTTCAAGAAGGAAATATACAAGGAGTATCGGCCTCCCAAGAGGCTCCAAAGGACAAGAGGAAACAATTAGAGGAAATACTACTCCAACTTTCAATGTTTCCATTGTCACAAGATAGGACACATTGCCATAAATTGTCCATTGAAGAAAGAAGAATACAATAAGAACAACAAAAGGCATCATACACACCTAGCTACAGATGAAGAAGAAGAGGAAGAAGGGACTCAAAGAAAACAAGCAAAATAATAAGATGCAAAAGAGTATGTATTATTCTATGCACTCTCTGGGTATGTGACACCTGGAGAATTTACATGGATAATTGATAGTAGTGCTTCAAAACACATGAAAGGAAAAAATAAAACTATGTCAAAACATGAAGAGAAGAGCTATCCTCAGAAAGTATAACTAGGATATGACTATCAATATCCTATCAAAGGTATTGGTGAAGCAAGTTACAAGCTTGATTCTGGAACTCCTATGAATATGAAAGAAGTCTTATATGTACCAGGTTTGAGGAAGAACTTACTTTCTATCTCAACATAAGATAAGAAGGGATATAGGGTTGCATTTATAAATGGACAAATACGTATATGGACCAAAGGAAAATCAATTGAAGATGTAGTTGTCAAGATGAAGAAGAATGGGGATTATATAAAATCCAGGGACATTCAAAAACAACCCTTGCTCATGATACCACTAGCCCAAGTGAGCTATGGCATAGGAGGCTTTCTCATGTCAACTACAAAGCACTACCCCATGTGAGCAAAGTAGTAACATGTTTACCATATTTGAATATCGATCATGAAGGAACTTACAAAGGATATGAAAAAGGAAATAATATCAAGAATCCATTTCCGAAGCATGAAACAAAGACTAAAGGTACAATGGAATTAATTCATTCAGATGTATGTGGCCCAATTCCCTCCACATATTTGAGTTGTTATGAATATTATGTTACATTTATTGATGACTATTCAAGAAAGACATGGATATATTTATTTAAAACAAAGGATGAAGTATTTGGAAAATTCAAGGTATTCAAAGTCTTGATAGAGAATCATTTGAAAAAAAGAATCCAGACACTCAGAACAAACAATGGTGGAGAATATACTTCAAAAGAGTTTGAATCCTTTTGTAAAGAAGCTGGAATAAAGAAGGAACTGTCCACTCCCTACAATCCTCAATAGAATGGTGTTGTAGAAAGAAAGAATAGGACCATTATGGAAGTAGTGAAGACAATGATACATGATCAAGATCTTCCTAGGCATCTATGGGATGAAGCAACAAGACCATTAGTTTATGTACATAATAGTTATACCTTAGTGCCCTTGGATTCAAGACTCCAAAAGAAATGTTCATTGGAAATAATCCTAAAGTAAGCCACCTTAATATATTTGGTTTCCCAGTATATGTTAACATACCAAAATAAAAGAGAACTAAGTTGGGCCCTTCCAAAAAGAAGGGAATATTTGTTGGATACTGTGAAGTCTCCAAAGCCTTCATAATATGAATTATAGTATTCCATCACATGGAAATTAGTAGGGATGTCACATTTGAAGAAGAAGCAGCTCTCAAGATATCTAGAAAGTGTCAGCATGAAGAACTATACGATGAAGATGCACATCCCAGAAATATAGAAGTTGCACCCTCCCCTAAAGAAGAAACATCAGAAGACCATGATATGATAGAACCTCAACGACCTCCTACTATGAATATATCACAAAAGAGAAACATTTCTTAGGTAAGAGAAATTATAAAAGAGTAGAGAAGTATGGAGCTCTAGAAGGCTCCACAAGATTAAGCAAGAGATCAAATCCATTTTCCAGTTATGTATCTTTGATGTGTGATCTTGTAGATCAAGAACCCACTAGTTGTGAAGAAGCTATACAAAAGAAAGAATGGGTAGAAGAAATGATGGAAGAATACCAATAAATAATGAAGAATGATGTTTGGGATATAGTTTACAAGCCAAAAGGAAAGAGTGTGGTATCTTTCAAGTGGATCTACAAGATAAAGCATGCAGCCGATGGAAGTATTGAGAAATACAAGGAAAGGTTTGTGGATAGAGGATTCCACCAAAAAGAGGGAATTGATTATGAAGAGACATTTGCGCCAGTATCAAGGTACACTTCCATTAGAACCATCATGGAACTTGCATCTATGATGAAGTGGAGTTTACACCAGATGGATGTGAATACAACCTTCCTGAATGGTGTTATTAAGGAAGAAGTGTACATAGAACAACCAAAAGTATTTTAAGTTAAAGATAGATAGACTCACTCATGTAAGTTGAAGAACGCTCTGTATGGAATGAAGCAAGATCCTAGAGCTTGGTCTGGAAGGATAGATATATTTTTTACTAGATTGGGATTTACCAAAAGTAAATCCGACCCTAACCTTTACTTTAAGGTTATGGATGATGAACCTGTCATATTATTGTTGTATGTGGATTACTTATTTTTTACAGGAAATGAGAAATGTAGTGTAGAGTGCAAGAAGAAGATTGCTAAATAATTTGAGATGAAAGACCTTGGACTGATGCACTATTTTCTAGGTATGAAGTATGGCAGATACCATAAGGAATCTTTCTCAACCAGGGAAAGTATTTTATGGAAATCTTAAAAATATTTGATATGTTGGATTGTAAATCCATGACCACACCCATGGATACCAACCTGAAGTTGTTATCTGATGAATCATCAAAGTTAGTGGACATGACTCAGTACAGATAGATTATTGGGTCATTGATGTATCTGACGAATACCAAGCCAGATATATTCTTTTCTATGAACACCTTGAGTTAGTATCTAGTTAAACCTATACTTGTTCACCTGATAGTTGTAAAGCATGTGATGAGGTACCTGAAAGGTACGTTAGACTTTGGCCTATACTATGTTGGAGATCATGAATAAAGATTGTAAGGTTATACAGATGCAAATTAGGTTGGAAGTGTCTAATATAGGAAGAGCACCTCAGGAGGATGTTATTATCTAGGATCCACCATGATCTCATGGTTTAGCAGGAAGCAATCCAGTGTTTCTCTCAGCACAGCTGAAGCAGAGTATATAGCAGTTTGTTCTGGTAGTTGTGAAGCCATATGGCTTCAAAAGTTGATGTCAGGTCTATTTGACCTAGATTTGGTCTATGTGACAACCAAATTTGTATAAAGATGACATAGAACCCAATGTTCCATGACAAATCAAAGCACATAGAAATCCATTATTTTTACATATGGGATATGGTACATAAGGGAGCTATAAATATCCAATGTGTGAGTACTGATGAGCAAGTTGCTAATGTGTTGACCAAGCCTCTATGTTGAGTAAAGTTTGAATACTTCTATGACAAGCTTGATGTGGTTTGAAAAGACCTTCCATGTAAGGAGGAACAATGATTATGATGTTGTAGACCTTCCTCATAAGAAGGAACAATGATGATGATGTTGTAGACCTTCCTCATAAGGAGGAACAATGATGATGATGTTGTATACCCTCCTCGAAAGAGGGATTAGGTTGATGATGTTGCAGAACCTCCTCGAAAGGGGGATCATTTATTTAAAACAAAGGATGAAGTATTTGGAAAATTCAAGGTATTCAAATTCTTGATAGAGAATCATTTGAAAAGAAGAATCCAGACACTCAGAACAAACAATGGTGGAGAATATACTTCAAAAGAGTTTGAATCCTTTTGTAAAGAAACTGGAATAAAGAAGGAACTGTCCACTCCCTACAATCCTCAATAAAATGGTGTTGTAGAAAGAAAGAATAGGACCATTATGGAAGTAGTGAAGACAATGATACATGATCAAAATCTTCCTAGGCATCTATGGGATGAAGCAACAAGACCATTAGTTTATGTACATAATAGTTATACCTTAGTGCCCTTGGATTCAAGACTCCAAAAGAAATGTTCATTGGAAATAATCCTGAAGTAAGCCACCTTAATATATTTGGTTTCCCAGTATATGTTAACATACCAAAATAAAAGAGAACTAAGTTGGGCCCTTCCAAAAAGAAGGGAATATTTGTTGGATACTGTGAAGTCTCCAAAGCCTTCATAATATGCATTATAGTATTCCATCACATGGAAATTAGTAGGGATGTCACATTTGAAGAAGAAGCAGCTCTCAAGATATCTAGAAAGTGTCATCGTGAAGAACTATACGATGAAGATGCACATCCCAGAAATATAGAAGTTGCACCCTCCCCTAAAAAAAAAACATCAGAGGACCATGATATGATAGAACCTCAACGACCTCCTACTATGAATATATCACAAAAGAGAAACATTTCTTAGGTAAGAGAAATTATAAAAGAGCAGAGAAGTATGGAGCTCTAGAAGGCTCCACAAGATTAAGCAAGAGATCAAATCCATTTTCCAGTTATGTATCTTTGATGTGTGATCTTGTAGATCAAGAACCCACTAGTTATGAAGAAGCTATACAAAAGAAAGAATGGGTAGATGAAATGATGGAAGAATACCAATAAGTAATGAAGAATGATGTTTGGGATATAGTTTACAAGCCAAAAGGAAAGAGTGTGGTATCTTTCAAGTGGATCTACAAGATAAAGCATGCAGCCGATGGAAGTATTGAGAAATACAAGGAAAGGTTTGTGGATAGAGGATTCCACCAAAAAGAGGGAATTGATTATGAAGAGACATTTGCGCCAGTAGCAAGGTACACTTCCATTAGAACCATCATGGAACTTGCATCTATGATGAAGTGGATTTTACACCAAATGGATATGAATACAACCTTACTGAATGGTGTTATTAAGGAAGAAGTGTACATAGAACAACCAAAAGTATTTTAAGTTAAAGATAGATAGACTCATGCATGTAAGTTGAAGAAGGCTCTGTATGGACTGAAGCAAGATCCTAGAGCTTGGTCTGGAAGGATAGACATATTTTTTACTAGATTGGGATTTACCAAAAGTAAATCTGACCCTAACCTTTACTTTAAGGTTATGGATGATGAACCTGTCATATTATTGTTGTATGTGGATTACTTATTTTTGACAGGAAATGAGAAATGTAGTGTAGAGTGAAAGAAGAAGATTGCTAAAGAATTTGAGATGAAATACCTTGGATTGATGCACTATTTTCTAGGTATGAAGTATGGAAGATCCCATAAGGAATCTTTCTCAAACAGGGAAAGTATTTTATGGAAATCTTAAAAATATTTGATATGTTGGATTGTAAATCCATGACCACACCCATGGATACCAACCTGAAGTTGTTATCTGATGAATCATCAGAGTTAGTGGATATGAATCAGTACAAATAGATTATTGGGTCATTGATGTATCTGACGAATACCAAGCTAGATATATTCTTTTCTATGAACACCTTGAGTCAGTATCTAGTTAAACCTATACTTTTTCACCTGATAGTTGTAAAGCATGTGATGAGGTACCTGAAAGGTACGTTAGACTTTGGCCTATACTATGTTGGAGATCATGACTAAAGATTGTAAGGTTATACAGATGCAAATTAGGTTGGAAGTGTCTAATATAGGAAGAGCACCTCAGGAGGATGTTATTATCTAGGATCCACCATGATCTCATGGTTTAGCAGGAAGCAATCTAGTGTTTCTCTCAGCACAGCTGAAGCAGATTATATAGCAGTTTGTTCTGGTAGTTGTGAAGCCATATGGCTTCGAAAGTTTATGTCAGGTCTATTTGACCTATATTTGGTCTATGTGACAACCATATTTGTATAAAGATGACATAGAACCCAATGTTCCATGACAAATCAAAGCACATAGAAATCCATTATTTTTACATATGGGATATGGTACATAAGGGAGCTATAAATCTCTAATGTGTGAGTACTGATGAGCAAGTTGCTAATGTGTTGACCAAGCCTCTGTGTTGAGTAAAGTTTGAATACTTCTATGACAAGCTTGATGTGGTTCGAAAATACCTTCCACGTAAGGAGGAACAATGATGATGATGTTGTAGACCTTCCTCGTAAGGAGGAACAATGATTATGATGTTGTAGACCTTCCTCATAAGAAGGAACAATGATGATGATGTTGTAGACCTTCCTCGTAAGGAGGAACAATGATGATGATGTTGTATACCCTCCTCGAAAGGGGGATTAGGTTGATGATGTTGCAGAACCTCCTCGAAAGGGGGATCTTTTCAATGATGTTGCAGACCCTCCTCGAAAGGGGGAGCAAGTTGATGATGTTGCAGTAGGATTGTATCATCCTTAGACATTAGTCCTAAAGTGATCCACAGACTTTTGTCTCCATGAGGTAGTAGGATTGCATCATCCTTGGACTTATGTCCTAAATTGATAGGGATTGATCATCCCGTAATTGTATACACATAGTTTTGTCTCCATGAGGTGGAAGGATTGCATCATCCTTGGAATTATGTCCTAAAGTGATAGGGATTGATCGTCCCGTAATTGCATCTGTAGAATTTTGTCTCTGTGAGGCAGTAGGATTGTATCATCCTTGGAATTATTTCCTAAAGTGATAGGGATTGATCATCCCATAATTGGATTCAAAAACTTTTGTCTCTGTGAGGTGGTAGGATTGCATCATCCTTGGACTTATGTCCTAAAGTGATGGGGATTGATCATATCGTAAGTGGATCTACGAAATTTTGTCTCCATGAGGTGGTAGGATTGCATCATCCTACGACTTATGTCCTAAAGTGATAGGGATTGATCATCTCATAATTGTATCATGTGTGTTACAGGTTATGTTGCTGCTGATGATGATGTTGTTGATCAAAATATCAAGTGTTGTTGCAAATGATCGAGTGATCGAGTGCTGTAGAATATGAATACTCAGTGCTATAGAAGATGATGCTCCAATACTGAAGATGTTGAAGATGTTTTAGTAACTATTCCAGTTGTTGATGATTCTTGAAAACTTCCAATGACGTATAGATGTATCACCCCGATGTTGTTGTAGATGCTCTCTTTATTTGCTCCTATAGTTGATGTTGTTGTTGTCAGTAGAACACCCTTCTTGTTAAGGGGGAGTGTTGAAATATTGTAACTTCGAAGGATATTCTAAATGTATTTTTACCATGGTAATCTATCGGAGATGTTTTATTCCTTCCTCGAGATGTTACTATTGTATTTGGTCATCATAGAGTCATGAGGTAAAACCTATGTTTTAAGTAGGATCAATAGAACCCTCCAAAATATAGTATTATATTGTTTTGTGTATTCCTAGGTGAATTCGACCCATTAAGATTGTTGGGGACGACCTCTTAGGGAAAAAATCAAGTGGAAGATAGAGTATAAATAGAGGAGGTGTGTTCCTCGTTTGAACACACACTCACTTGTGTATAACGCCTAGGATATATATATGCAAGGAGAAGGAGCACCTGTTTGGGGTTTTATCTTTGTACTTTTGATACATCTATATAGAGGAAGTTTTGTTAGGTTTTCTTCCCCTAGAGGATTGTTGTAAGTACAACATATCCCATGTTATTCAAAACACAAGAGCCCCAATTACACATTCAAAGGTAACTTTCTAAATTCCTTGAATTGTTTTGAGGTCCCCATAATATTTGTCATGATTTCTTTTATTTAACTTAGTCAATTTTTTTGGAATTTATGCATGATTTGTGTACTTTTGGTGAGTCGCGAAAGACTATATTTTGTTAGAATTTGTTTCATCCCGCATCCTACATTTTTCAATTGCGGAATGAGGATTGCAGGAGCTTGAAATTTCTTATTTTCAAGTTTGTCATCCCACAACCTGCATCCCGAAATTTGCAATATGCGGGATGCGGGAACATTTTTGTAAAGGAAAGTGTGTTATCCCGCTACCTATAACCCGCAATTTGCAGGATGCAATTTGTGGGAACAATTTGATTGACTTAATTTTGTAGTGTGATACCGCAACCCACAACCCACAAATTGTGATACCGCAACCTGCAACCCAATAAAACTTCGATATTTTTGGTATCCCGCATCCCACAAATTTCGGGAATGCGGGTTGCAGGATGATTAGAAAAAATTGAATCTTTCATTATAATCCCACATCCCACAGGAATGAATCTCCACTGTCCATTTATTTTAATCCTACGGTCCTAATTTGACCCCCGCAAAATATATATAGAGAATGGTTTCTACGGTTTTTTCACCATTTTTACTATTTTTAATTACCATGTTGTGTGAATTTTCTCTGCGTTTTACTAGGCAACTTCATCACAGTCTAGTTTTGATTACAGGTTAGTGTCTTAATCATTTCCTCATTCGAATTGATTACTATAGTCAAGCTTGAATTAACTTTGATTTTCCATTTTGTGTGTTTTTAAACAGATTTTTCTTCAATTTCCAAGAATGGCCAGAATTACCCGTTGCAAAAGCCTCCAAAAGGATATGTTAATGAAGGACCCAAACTTTGGTGTTTTCTCAGACACCAGTGGAAGAATCATTGATACTTACCAGATAGAATGGCCTATGTTTTACGCAATTTTTGACAATGACGACCTCTCCGATATCTAAGATAACCAGTTGGACTACTAGATAATTTGGGATTCTGGACTTCACTCTATTGCTGTTAGACTTGCCACCCTTCCCTACAATGACGCGGTCAAATGGATTATCAATCATGTGAACCCCAAAGACCATTCCTTCAACGATAGTGCGGGGTCATAGCTATCCCATTTCCATCCTAAGGTATTTATCAGGGCTTGTGGCCTTAAAGTGGCTAGATAACCCCTCACCGCAGAATTTTCCCAATCCTCAAATACCAGGTTCAATTTCAATGAAATGTTAAAATCTTGGATGCATGAACCTAGTAAATTCTCATAGAGGTCCGACGACCTTTACCCTGTCACCTGGTTCAAAGAACCCTATTCCTTACTGGCATCCATGTTATGCAGACTGTATGGCCTTCCCAACTCTTATGTGTTCAAGGCTGAATGGGCTCCAGTAGCTCATCATGTTTTAGCAACCAACAATTCTTTCCCGTGGGTGTCCATCCTGTCACTAGATCTCAAAAACTATATCTAGGATTACCAGAAAGCCACTGCCAGAAAGAAGCCCAATTTCTTCTTTTCAACCTTTATTTTGGATGCATTTTGCATTGAGTTCCAGTATCCCATTTTGGGAGGGAACTGAGTTCTATGATATATGTGAACATTTTCTCGGCAGCATCTATTTTTCCATCTTCAAAAAGGAAGCTCCTGTATTTTCAGCTGCAATCAGATCTTTCATTGCTACAATGGGTGATTGGTACATTGGTGAGTCTTTTTTGTACATCGGGATCTGGGGTGGAAACATTGTTCACATGCTGCCCAGAATTTTCCGTGACAGGTTGGTACTAGAATAAGTGGCTTTCCATACCATCAATGATGGGGTTTATAAGAGACTCATTGGACCAAAGAAAAAACCTTGGCCCAAATTCCCTTTGAACCTAGGATCGTTGGTTATTCCAACTTCAACTTGGGCTATTGTATTGAATGAACAGGTAGTTTCTTTGAAGATTGGTATTCCAGCAAAAGAAAGCATGATCCCAAGGGATTCCTTGATGCCCATTCTAAACAATATCATATCAAAATTGCTTATGTGCATGAACAACTTCCTGATGATTCCATTCACCAGGGTGTCAATACATTTTCTGAAGTATTGGAAAGAGCCAAAAGCAAAGATGAGCAAAGTCACATATTGTAGCATCAGAAGGAACTAAAAGACATGATTCAGAGTTACACAACCATGCAAATGGAAATTCTGGAGAAAACCAGGAAGGACAGAGAGGAAAAGGAATCCTCGAAAACACAAGTTCCATCAGTGGCAACCCATCCATATGGAGACAAAGGTAAAGGTATAATGGAATATATTCCAGAGGTAACAGTTTCCCAGCAGGTGAAAGGCTTGATGCATAGCTCAAAACAATCAAAACAGAAGCTGGCAATGATGACCTCTGTATGGGACACTCAGGCAGTTGTAGCTTCTCATACTGTTACTGATATCCAGGTGACTTTTGCAGTCACTCAACCAACTAATGATCAAGAGATGGTTAAGAAAAATCCATTTAAAAGCCTAAAAATGCAGGTTTATTCTTCTCCAACTCCTACGATAAATTTGGATGATTCTGACTTAGAAGAAGAATTAAATGCCTCTGCACCTGTCACTGAAGAGGTAGATCAATACTTGCAATTGTTCATAGATTTTTGCAATGGTTATGGTAAAAAATATTGTATCCTCGTCCCTATAGTTTTACCATATACTTATGTTTCTACCTCCTCATCTTTAGCATTACTCCTTGCATCCATTTAGACTTTGTATACTTTACCTGCTGGTGCAACCCTATCACCTGCACTATCTTAGTTGTATGAGACTTTGACCTCCACATCTATGTCAATTAGATATTTTACTCTGCAAATCCCTGTGTTGCAACCAGCAACCACAGAAGCACCAATTTTTAATATCCTCCTGCACCTACCTTCAGTCACTCTGTCATCATCATCCAGTACTAAAAAGGTCTTAATGATTTCCTCACCAATCCCATCTATCAGCATCCACTACCCATCTTCTGAAACTTCAACCTCACTCTTCCATTCAATGTCTAAGGTAGCCACTGTTCAGAACATTTTTCCTTCCACCACTCACATTACCATTCCCATCCCTTCTCCTATCATCACTCAGGCATGCTCTTTGGTATCTACAGTGGTAGGGACTTCTGCATCCACTGAGCCAAGAGTTGAGTTTGATGAATACATTGTCATATCCCTTGGAGATTATTATTATAACAAGTCTAATAAAGAAGTGGTTAAGAAGGGAAAAAAGACAAGTAGAGATCAAAGTGGTATGGATGTATCTATTGTTGATCAAGTAGTCTGGACTCAGCAGTCTGGTGACCCATAGGTAGATGTAGCAGATACAATTGTTGCCTTGGGTGCATTCAAAGGTGCCAACCTCCATGCTGTTAACACCCTGAATAGAGAATTTATAGGAGAAAAGAAGAGATAATCAAGCTAAAGGAAGAGCTTGAAAATACTAGAAGGGAACATGAGGCTCATGTTGCTGATCTTATGAAGGCATCTCAAGACAAGCACAATGAATTATAGGCAAAGAATACTTCCCTTCAAATTGAGTTTCAAAATGAGAAGACCGTAAGTGCTACATTCTCGCAAAGAATAACTCTACTTGAAAAGCAATGTGAAGATGCAACTGCAAGTGCAGCTTCTTCTACGTTTTCTAGGTTTACACAACAAGAGTTTAAGGAATTAGCCATCAGGACTAATCAGGAACATTATGAACTGATAAGTGAGAGTTTCCAAACTCTGGATGATATTTTTGAAACTCATACTACTTTTGGCAAAATGTCTGTTGTCCTTGAAGATCAAGTAGAAAAGAGAGAGCGGGATTCTAAGGCTTATGACAACATTTTGGATTGGAAAAGATATATGAAAGATAAACCAGAAAACATCATCACCCTTAGCAGTTTTCAATTAAAGAAGATTAGAATTTTTTTGCAGGCTTAGCTCAACCTGAATGAGATGATTGAGGATACAATAAAAAAGGCACATGCTATATGTGGAAGAAGGTGATATGTTGTTGATAGCATAATGGAAACCTTGGGTTTTCCCATAGTAGATCTCATTGAGAATGATTGTCCACCGAGATTGATGATCGAGCAGGTTGAACGACGATGAGATGAATCCAAGGAGAATATTTAGGCACTTGATCGTGTTAGCATTGAAGATGTGGCTCAGCTAATCTAACAACCTCTTGCTCTTGAGGGAAATATCCATGTTTACCTCTTGTTTAAGTCAGCTAACTATCCCAACATTGAGGAATTGTTAGGGATTTGGAACAGATGGAGAGATTTCCTAGGATATTAGTTTATTTAGATTTATTTGATCCCAATTCGATGGAGATATATTCTTTGTAATAATTATTTAAGGGGTATACTTCACATGTATTAGGGACTTTTGGGGGAAAGGAAAAATCTGGACAAGAGATTGGAGATACTCTGTCTTTTGAGTTTTTGTAATTTTTTACAAGATTTATTTAATATAGTGATAATATTCTTTCATATCTCTATTATTTTATTTGATTAATTTTCCTTGACAAATAATGATTTTTCCTTTTTCAATTGAATCACTATTACTTTCTATCTTTTGCAATCAATAAGTGCATATGTTTATAGCCTTGATTTAACTCTGCTAACGATTTATGCATTGACAAATTTTAGAGATATTCTATTCTATTGAAATCTTTATCTATTTTTGCAACTGATCTTACATTAAGTTTAACATATATGTTTATTTTTCAATTAACATTTTATCTACAAGTTAACATCGAATGTGCTAATATTTTAACTACTGTTAGTCTATTTTCATTGGTTGATAGTAAGTTGAATTGATGAGTAAATGATATGGTTTGCATGTATGTCAATCTGATTAGATGCTTATCTGTCTTACATCTCGAGTTAACTTGTAAACAAACCAATCACCTTTCTTAGAGTAATATAGATTTAGTTAACCTTTCTTTCACAGTTAGATTAGACTTCCCTTTTACTTTCTTATCCATCCATTTTTCGTTTACTGGGAAACAGATCCCTCAAAGATCAAATCCACAAGTGCCAGCGGAGGCCAGTAATATCCATAGCAGATTACTATACCAAATAGGTTGGGGATAGGATTGTCCTTACGTAGGACCTTTCGAAGCCTTTCAGTCTGGGTTTCCCTACTTTTTTGTGAGCCTTGTCCCCTTTTCAACAACATACACAACAAGGCTTCAACAAATGGCGTTAGATGGAGGGCTTGAAGTAAACAATGCTAAACAAAATACTAAACAACCTCCTCCAGCAAGAGACCCAATTGCCACTCATAGTCACACTCAGGTGTCTACAACAGGGGAACTAGCTGTATAAGGTTTAGTCACCATCCCTGCTACCCCTGTGAACGAATGAAGAGCTCCCAGAAGTAGATATGTTATAGTGTCACCTACCTTAGGGCCCGTCATAGTAGAACAATTACTGAGAGGAAATTCTGATAGCATTTCCAAAATCCGACAGCGGTTCGCTGAAGAGCATCTCCAAAACAACAATCCCAAGGAAAATATTCAAGATAATCGTGATTCAGGAGACCAAAACATGGAAGAATGTAACAATTCTTCTAGTCAACCATCGACCCATGGATTAGATTTTGACTCATTTTTCCAAGAATCAAACACTCCTCGACACAACATTGTAGCAGGTGAGGCACCACCTTCACCTCCTTCCTCTTCATCTTTCTCAAATGAATCATCAGACTCAGAACCTTCAACCTCATCTGAAGAGTATACCCCCATGGCTGACGATTGACCTAATAGGCCCTGGTTAGATGGAGATGTTGTGTTCGTTTTTGGTGATCAGCATTGGTTACCTAAAAATCCTGAGAAGTGGCTTCCAAAGTTTAGCCCAGATGAAAAAATCCCTGTGGAAGACCACATCAAAACCTTTATGCAAGCGATCATACTTAGAAACGTAATACATTAAGATGTAGTCTGTAGACTATTCCCTTATACTTTTGAGGGAAAAGATTCTACTTGGTATTTTTCCTTAGAACCCAATTCCATCCCATCATGGGATGTTTTTTCATAACTCTTCAATCAGAAATTTGGGTACGATAAGACCCTAAAGGATTTATTCATATAGCTCTCTTCAATGAATACAAAAGGGAAAGAATGGGTCAAATATTATAACCAAAGGTTTTCATATTTGAAAAATAGAATTCCCGCTACTGTCCTCCCTATCGAGGAATTATTTGTATATTACTATATTAAAGGTCTCCCCACTTAGATAGCCATGAGGGTAAAAAGAGCCCATAAGGAAACCTTGCAGGAGGCTTTATATGAAGCCATTCAAGTAGAAAAAGACATGTCCTACCTTAAGGAAAACCCTGACACATCATCTGAACAAGCATCTACATCTTGCCAAAAAGTTGACAACTTCCATAAATCCATTGCCACAAGTCAAGATCCTTTAAATATGAATGACATGAAGAAGCTCCTACAGAAAATGTCTAATGAGATGGTGGATCTCAAGAAAACTAATAATGAAAACCAAGCTAATAATAGGGGGTTTAACATGCCACCTTTTGGACAAACCAACCAACCTCCTCAAAACACGCCACCTCCTAATCCCAGTGAGGGATTCACTTCAGAAGAAATATTTTCTGTGTTGAAATCCCTGGATGTAGGAACACATGAAACTTTTGAATCCTCTGATGACCGATCAAATCAAGATTCACAACCTCCCCAAGAAGAAGAGGAAGAGGACCATCAATTTACCACTGTAAGTTTATTTTTTGAGGAAGAGGAAGAAGAAATTGACATAGTTTTCAACCTACAACATACTCATAACACCATATCTAAAGGGCCACCTCTATAGGAACCATCACCTGCAACATTGACACCCAATAAAGGTAAGTCCCAACTGCAGAAAGACACTGTCATTCCTGAGCCTGAATACAATTTGGTCGAGGATCTAAAAAAATTCAAAGCCAATATATCATTATATGATCTTCTCAAAATCCCTTCCATAAGAGATTCCCTTCCCAAAAGCATGATAATAAAACAACTTAGGGAATCTCAGAATAATAATCTTGACTCTCCCCACTAGACCAAACAATCAAAATTTTGGAAGCAAGGGAATCCCTCCTTTCTTACTTACTTTTGATATCTTCAATAGGAATGTACACAACTGCATGATAGACTCAAGCACCTCATCTAATGTGATGCCTCTCCCTGTCTGCAAAAAGTTAAATGCTACCTAGGAAACTTGCCCTATCCAAATTGTCCAGTTGGACAGGTCCAAGGTTAAAGTTGTAGGAAGGCTAAGAAATGTTCTTCTTAGATTGTCTACGGACCCCAGAATTCATCAAACCATTGACATCATGATCGCAGACATCCCAGATACTTATGATATGTGTTTAAGCATATATTGGTTAGAAAAACTGAATGGTTACTTTGCTACTGATTGGTCTCACTTGTGGATACCCATAAATGGAAAACCCAACAAACTCAAGGTTAACAGGGAACCATTTATGAAACAAATGGTGACCGATCTCAATGGCTCCAATGAATTTGTTCTTATTTTAGTACTCAAATTGAACATTTTACATTCGATACATGCTTTGGATATTTTCCTGCTGATATTTCACCAGCGGAGAATGTGTAGAAAGAGTCCCAAATTACTCATCTGACTTCTGTACCATTCTCTAGTACTATTGTACATAATGTTTATAATGTAAATACTAATTTTAGAATAGACCCTTTTTTTGGACTTTATTCTTTGATGGCTTCGGGTCCAAAGATGGAGCAAGTGCAGGATGTGTCCTCGTAGATCCAAATGGGACCAAGACCATGATCACATGCAGACTGGAGTTTGAATGCACCAACAATGTAGCTGAGTATGAGGCACTAGTCCAAGGTCTCATAAAAGCCATTGGCATGGGTGTAAAGGCAACTGAATGCGTAGGAGACTCCAATATTATAGGAAAGTAGGTAAGAAACCAAATACACTGCTTGTCTCCTCATTTAGTCAATTATCAAATATTAATCAGAGACCTAACTAACTCTTTTCTAGCATTTAATATCAAGTATGTCCTTAGATCACAGAATTTCGACGTTGATATATTGTCCAATACTGCATCTAGCCTAATCCCACCTTAAGGTTTGTCTCCACAAACCTTTTCAATTGAGTTGATTTACAGGCCTTCCATTCCTGACAATGTAACGAATTGGAAATTGTTCGACGATGACTAGTAGATACTAGATTTTCTTTCAGCCCAAGATACCTTTCAAGGCATGGCCATCGATGAGGCTGATCATGAAAAATCCTTGTCTGACCCTTCCAATATCATTTCCAAGTCTGTCATCAGATTATAAAAGTTTTATGATTTACAAGACAAGTTCAAGAAAACCACCAACTGCAAGACCCAGAGCTCGAACCTAAATTATGTAGCTGTCAATCTGGGAACTAAACAAAATAATCGCTTTATCAATATTGGAATTCATTGTTTTGATGAATAAAGGATATTCTTTATCAAGTTGTGCAGTGAATTTAAAGACATCTTTTCCTGGACGTATGATGAACTCAAAACTTTCGATACCAACATCATTCACCATAATATTTCGATGAAACCTGAAGTGAAGTTGTATCAATAGAAGTTGAGGAGAATGCATCCTAGCTTGGAACCTTTTGTCAATAAATAAATCGATAATCTACTTGCAGCAAGAATCATATTCCCTGTTAGACACACACCGTGGATTTCCAACTTAGTACTCGTTTGAAAGAAGAATGGGGAAATCAGGCTCTACGTTGACTTTTGAAATTTGAGCAGAGCTTCTGAAAAGGACAATTATCATGTTCCTCCCATGGAGCAGGTTTTACAGAAGGTAGCTAGATATGAAATGTTCTCACTCCTTGATGGCTTCTCAAGGTACAACCAAGTCCTGGTTTCCCCTGACGACTAGCTTAAAATAACCTTCTGAACCCCTTGGGGAACATTTTCCTACAGACGAATTCCATTTGGGTTGATAAATGCAGGAGCTATGTTCTATAGATCTATGGATATATCTTTCAGGGGATTAATTCATAATTCTTTCATTGTATATTTATATGATGTAACAATTTATTCTAAAAAAATGACATGAACATTTGTCTGCTTTGAAACAGGTGTTCGAAAGATGCAGGAAATATGGGATTTCCCTCAATCCCAATAAGTCTATCTTCGTGGTTACGGAAGGTAGGTTATTAGGCTTCATTGTCTCCAAGGAAGGCATGGTCATTGACCCATGACACACTGAAGCAATCTCAAAGACCAGCCTCCTTGGTTCCCAAAAAGCAATGCAGTCTTTCTTGGGTAAGATTAATTTTGTCCGCAGATTTGTACCAAATTTTTTCCAAGTTGTTAAACCCTTGCAACAGTTAGTTAAAAAAGATGTACAATTTAAATGGTATGAAGAATAGAGGAATTCCTTTGTTGAAATTAGAATATCCATAGCATAAGCACCTGCTCTGATGGATCCATATTTCAACAAAGATTTTATACTTTATACCTTTCCTATTGATTTCTCTTACACAGCTGTCCTAACATAGAAGAATCATGAGGACGTCGAGATTCCCATTTCTTTCATGACCTCAACATTTAAAGGAGCTGAACTCAACTATTCCCAAGTTGACAAACAGGCCTACATGGTTTATAAATTGGTAAAACATTTTAGGCCATACCTGTTGAAGTTGAGGACCAAGGTGATTGTCCCATATGCAGCCATTTAGATTGTCCTTTTCCAAAAGGAATTAGGTAAAAAAAGGGCTCACTGGATGACGGCGCTGTAGGAATATGATCTGGAGATCAAGCCAATGAAGATAGTTAAAGGACAAGGTTTTTGTCTGCTCTCTGCCCAATTAAATGATCTTGAATATCATCAAAACAATTGGGAGCAGGAGGAAGCTATACCTACAAGTTCTGTAAATGCAATTGAAATGAGAACATCTGAATGGTATAACCACATCATGTTTTTTCTAAATCATGGGTTTTCTCATGAAACCCTTGACCCTAAAAAGTGTAGAGCATTAAGGCTAAAATCATCTCCTTATCAACTTATTGATAATGTTATATTTAGAAAAAACTATGATGGGGTTCTTCTTAGGTGTTTAGAAAAGGAATAGACTAATGATATCCTTTTCCAATTTCATGGAGGACCTACTGGTGGGAATTTCTCTGGGTAGACGACGAATCACAAAATCATTCGAGCAGGATACTATTTTCCTCTGTTATTCGAGGATGCTCATGCCTATGTCAAAAAATGTGATCCTTGCCAGAAATGTGCTGGCAAAGTCAAGAAACATGCCTTTCCTTTGCAGCCAGCAGCAGTCCAGTTCCCATTTCAGCAATGGGGGTTGGATTTTGTTGGACCTATCAATCATGTTTCTTCTCTACAACATAAGTACATTTTGACGGCCACTAATTACTTCACCAAGTGGGTTGAAGCAATCCCTCTTAGACTGTGTAATATGAACCAAGTGATCTCCTTTCTTGAAAGTCAAATAGTCACTAGGTTCGACACTCCTGAGTATCTCATTTTTTATAATGCATCATACTTCACATCCACTAAACTCACTAGCTATGCTCTTGAAAAAGGGATTAAGCTTAAATTTTCTACCATTTACTACCCCTAGGGAAATGGACTTGCAGAATTCTCAAACAAAAACTTGATAAACATCCTGAAAAAGACAGTGGCCTCCCATCACAAAAATTGGCATACCCATCTCTACAATGCTCTTTGGGAAAACTAAATCACTTTGAAGGAAGCCATTGGTAACTCCCCTTACTATTTGGTCTAGGGAAAAGAAGCCATTCGGCCAGCTAATCTCACCGTCCCCTCATTACAGTTATTCCAATCTATCAAAGAGGATGATTCATCCCCACTGGAGTAGAGGATTAATAAAAAGATTAAGTTAGAGGAAGATAGAGAAAGGGCCAAGAACAAATTCTATGAACATCAATAGTTGGTTAAAAAATGGTTCGATGATAAATCCTCCTCTGACAGGAATTTTTCAATAGGAGATTTAGTACTGAGGTGGGATAAGCAGCACAAATATAATAAGGAGTTCACCAATTTCCAACGCCTTTGGGTGGGACCTTTCATTATTACAGAAAAGATTGGTCCTAGCACTGTTCAATTATAGACACTGGCGGGAGTCATTGACACCTTCCCAGTGAATGTTTTCCTTCTTAAAAAGTATTTCGTCTAAAAAATTTCATGAGTCATGCACATATGTGTGGTGTGCGTGTGTGTGTGTGTGTGTGTTTTCCATTTTTTTTAAGTGTTTACCCGATTGTTAGTAGGATTTGAATAATATCTCCACGTTTGGTAATGGCGGCAATTAGTTTCTCTCAAGATTAATTTCTCTGAACCTTAATACATTTCCAATTTCAATCTTTCTAGCCTGTATCAGGATCTGTTTCAAATATGAATGGCAACCAGTAATCATAGGATTCTAAATTAATACATTTCACCCTGGTCAATATCTTACATATGCTTATTCGTGTGAGGAAGTTCAGGAAGGTAAGTGGTTCTTCTTGTCTCAAGTATCATTAATGCACTACAGTATACCTTCAACCTGGTTCAAAGAACCCTATTCCTTACTGGTAGCCATGTTATGCAGATTGTATGGCCTTCCCAACTCTTCTGTGTTCAAGGATAAATGGGCTCCAATAGCTCAAAATGTTTTAGCAACTGACGATTCTTTCCCGTGGGCGTCCATCCTGTCACTAGAAGTCAAAAAATATATCCAGGATTACTAGAAAGCCACTGCCAGAAAGAAGCCCGATTTCTTCTTTTCGACATTTATTTTGGATGTATTTTACACTGAGTTCTAGTATCCCAATTTGGGATGGAACTAGACTTTACCAGCTCCCCCGGTACCCATTTATTATTCAGAATTATGGGAGACTAACTATACAACCAGGTTCTATGATATATGTGAACATTTTCTTAGCAGCATCTATTTTTCCATCTTCAAAAAGGAAGCTCCTGTATTTTCAGCTAAATCCAGATCTTTCATTGCTACAATGGGTGATTTTGGTGAGTATTTTTTGTACATCAGGATCTAGGGTAGCAACACTGTTCACATGCTGCCCAGAATTGTCCTTGACAAGTTGGTACTAGTAGAAGTGGCTTTCCGGATCGTCAATGATGGGGTTTACAAGAGACTGATTGGCCCAAAGAAAAAAGATTTGCCCAAATTCCCTTTGAACCTGGGATTGTTGGTTATTCCAACTTCAACTTGGGATGTTGTATTGGGTTTAAAAGTAGCTTTGAAGCTTGTATTTTCCAGCAAAATAAGGCATGATCCCAATGGATTCCTCGATGCCCATTTTAAACAATATCATATCAAAATTGCTTATGTGCATGAGGAACTCCCCAATGATTCCATTTACTAGGGTGTTAATACATTTTATTAAGTATTGGAAAGAGCCAAAAGAAAAGATGAGCAAAGTCACATCTTGCAACATCAAAAGGAACTGAAAGATAGGATTCAGAGTTACAGTTCCATGCAAATGGAACTTCTAGAAAAAATCAAGAAGGACAGAGAGGAAAAGGAATCCCAGGAAACACAAGTTTCATCAATGGAAACCCATCCAGATCGAGACAAAGGTAAAGGTCTAATGGAATATCTTCCAAAGGTAACAGTTTCCCAGCAGGTGAAAGCCTTGATGCATACTTCAAAACAATCAAAGAAAAAGCTGGCAATGATGACCTCTATCCTGGACAATTGGGCAGTTGTAGTTGATCAGACTATTACTGATATCCAGGTGACTGCTGCAGTCACTCAACCAACTGATGATCAAGATATGGCTGAGCAAAATCCATTTAAAAGACTAAAAATGCAAGTGTCATCTTCTCCAACTCCTACTATAAATTTGGATGATTCTGACTTAGAAGAAGAAGTAATAGCATCTGCACCTGTCGTTGAAGAGGTAGATCAATACTTGTAATTGTTCACAGATTTGGTCAATGGTGATGGTAAGAAATATTTTATCCCTGTCCCTACAGTTTTACCATCTACTTCTGTTTCTACCTCCTCATCTTCAGCATTACTCCTTGCATCCATTTAGACTCTATCTACTTTACCTGTTGGTGCAACCCTATCACCTGCACTGTCTCAGTTGTATGAGACTTTGACCTCCACATTTGTGTCAATCACATCTTCTACTATACAAATCTCTATATTGCAACTTTCCACCACATAAGCACCAATTTTTAATATCCCCCTACACATACCTTCAGTTACTCTGTCATCATCCATTACTGCAAAGGTCTTAATGCTTTCCTCACCACTCCCATCTGTCAGCATCCACTACCCATCTTCTGAAACTTCAACCTCACTCTTCCCTTCAACCTTTGAGGTAGCCACTATTCTGAACATTTTTCCTTCCACTACTCACATTACCATGCTCATCCCTTATCCTATCGTCACTCAGGAATCCTCTTTGGTATCTACAGTGGTAGGGACTTCTACATCCACTGAGCCAAGACCTAAGTTTGATGAAGACATTGTCATCTCCCTTGGAGATTATTATTATAACAAGTCTAATAAAGTAGTGTTTAACAAGGGAAAAAAGAGAAGTAGAGATAAAAGTGGTATGGATGTATCTGTTGCTGATCAAGTAGTCCAGACTCAGCAGTCTGGTGACCCACAGGAATATGTAGTAGATACAACTGCTACCTTGGGTGCATTCACAGGTGCAAATATCCATGTTGTTAACACACTAAACAAAGAATTTGACAGGAGAAAAGAAGAGATAATAAAGCTAAAGGAAGATCTTGAAAATACTAGAAAGGAACATGAGGATCATGTTGTCAATCTTATGAAGGCCTCTCAAGACAAGTACAATGAATTATAGGCAAAGAATACTTCCCTTCAGACTGAGTTGCAAAATGAGAAGACCGCAAGTGCTACATTATCGCAAAGAATAAGTCTACTTGAAAAGCAATGTGAAGATGCAACTGCAAGTGCAGCTTCTTCTGGATTTTCTAGGTTTACACAACAAGAGTTTAAGGAATTAGTCATCACGACTAATCAGGAACATTAGGAACTGATAAGTGAGCATTTCCAAACTCTGGATGATATTTTTGAAACTCATACTGCTTTTGGTAAAATGTCTATTGTCCTTGAAGATCAAGTAGAAAAGAGAGAGCAAGCTTCTAAGGCTTATGACAACATTCTGGATTGGAAAATATATATGAAAGATAAACTAGAAAACGTCATCACCCTTAGCAGTTTTCAATTAAAGAATATTAGAACTGTACTGCATGATTGGCTCAACCTAAATGAGATGATTGAGGATACTATAAAAAAGGCACAGGCTATATGTGGAAGAAGGTGGTATGTTGTGGATAGCATAATGGAAACCTTGTGTTTTCCCACAGTAGATCTCATTGAGAATGCTTGTCCACTGAGATTGATGATCAAGCAGGTTGAATGACAACAATGGGATGAAGCCAAGGAGAAGATTCAGGCACTTGATCATGTTAGCATTGAATATGTGGATCAGCTAATCCGACAACGTCTTTCTCTTGAGGGAAAGATCCACGTTTATCTCTGCATATAGCACAAGTTGGCTAAAAATGAAATGGAGAACTATAAATGTGATGTCCAACTTGGGTTCGAGTCAGCTAACTATCCCAACATTATGGAATTGTTAGGGATTTCCTAGGATATTAGTTTATTTTGATTTAATCGATCCTAATTTGATGGAGATCTATTCTTTGTAATAATTATTTAAGGGGTAGACTTCACATGTATTAGGGACTTTTGGGGGAAAGGAAAAATATGGACTAGAGATTGGAGATACTCTGTCTTTTGGGGTTTTGTAATTTTTTACAAGATTTATTTAATACAGTGATAATATTCTTTCATATCTCTATTCTTTTATTTGATTGAATTTCCTTGACAAATAATGATTTTTCCTATTTCAATTGAATCAATGTTGCTGTCTATCTTTTGCAATCAATAAGTGCATATGTTTATAGCCTTGATTTATCTCTGCTAACGGTTTATGCATTGACAAAGTTTTGAGAGATTTTATTCTATTGAAATATTTATCTATTTCTACAAATGATCTTACTATAAGTTTAACATATATGTTTATTTTTCAATTAACATGTTATCTACAAGTTAACATCGAATGTGTCAATATTTGAATTACTGTTAGTCAATTTTCATTGGGTGATAGTTAGTTGAATTGATGAGTAAATGATCTGGTTTGCATGTATGTCGATCTGATTAGATGCTTATCTGTCTTACATCCCAAGTTAACTTGTGAACAAAACAATCACCTTTCTTAGAGTAATATAGATTTAGTTTACCTTTCTTTCACAATTAGATTAGACTTTCCTTTTACTTTCTTATCCATCCAGTTTTCCTTTACTGGGAAACAGATCCCTCAAAGATCAAATCCACAAGTTCCAGTGAAGGCCAATGATATCCGTGGGAGATTACTATACCAAACAGGGTTGGGATAGGACTGTCCTTGCGTAGACCTTTCGAATCCTTTCATTCTGGGTTTCCCCCCTCTGTTGTGAGCCTTGTCCCCTTTTCAGCCACATACACAATGAGGCTTCAACAAGGATTTCCCATGATAAATCTATGTATATCTTGTGATTGTGTTTCTTTCAGTGATCCTGCATATGCTATTGTTGTGAAATTGAATTGAATACTAATGATATCTAGCTAAGCATATAGAATATTAATAGAATGGAGCTTGACCCTTGTAGCATTGAGACCATGTGGTACATCCTAGAAGGTTGAGTTGTTGCAAGGGACACCATTATAGTATAAAAATAGTATGTTTCTTAGCAGAAATAAAGTCGAGATTACATTCTCTTTAAAAAAATAGATTTATATATCATATGAAAGCATAAAAGGAAACAAACGAAAGCAATACTAATTACTCCAGTATGATTTTTTATTCATTTTATGATGTTGGAAATGAAAAGATAGCAACCATTTTCAACCATCATGTTTTACCCAGATCCATAGGTCAACTATTGCAAGCCAATTTTAAATTGTTGTTTAATAGCTAAGGATGTATTTTGGTGTGGCTATAATTTCTTTAATATAAGTGTATTGTGGATCTTCTAAACTTGTCCCAATGACAATAAAAGGGCACACACAAAGGCAGTATTCTAATAAAAATGGAACCCAAGGTACAACATGAATCCCACTATGTGAATAGAATTATTGATGTTGAACACAGAAGGAAACCAATCATTCAACAACCAATTATGAGATTTCATTTGTACCGAGGATGTGCATCATATGTTCTTGAGTCACACGTACAAAATGTTTAGATGGCCTTTATTCAAACTAGGATATGTCAATGCATTGGGATTCCATCCAACTCGTTCTTTCCTACTATATTAAAAACCCAAAATTAGTTAGAAAATATTTAGAAACGTATCGTTGAAAGGCTCCATGTACATAAGAGGTCCCAAAGCTATCATATTAGGTGTTTTTCCTTTAGATTTTTCATAATATTTCTTAAAAACAAAAATCAAAGAAACTACTCGTATTGATATGAAATCAAGTGTAGACAAAATATTAAATTTGTAATCCTTTACATTACCCATCAAATTCAAGGCATGACGCATCCTATCATATACAAAAATCATTCCAAACCACACACTAATGCTCAAGAAGGAAAAATCACTAGTCATATTATCAATACAAGTACTCATTCAAAGGTTACAATATTGGCATGCTTCAATGATTCTTCACATTGTAATGAATGACAACTTGGATACTTAAATGGTATTGTTATTTGATAAAATGTTGGAAAATGATTACCTCTATGAATAGGTATTATTATCATGCCTTGAAAATTGAAAATGTTGGAATGCCTAAATCTCAAGCAAGTTCTAACCCCATGGGTTAAGGACATTTCATTTTTCTTCACAAAGGAGATCATGTGCATAAGCAATTATTATTCGGTGTGAACTTACAAAATTTCATTGTTACCCTCCATTGTTTTTCTCCTCATTTCCTCGTTTCCTTATGTTATTAATTCATTTATATAATGTTATGAAATAATATCAATCCTTGAATGTGTAAATACCCACATTTGGGTGGAAAATCTCTCTTACACAACCATGTTATTTTATATTCTTACAGTTCCCTTCCCTTCTCCCGTTCTCTTTGTGTCACCCCTTACTCATCTACCTTTCTCTCCATACCTCCACATCCTCTCTTACTTATGCCTCCCTTAATTCCCACAACCACTACAATGGATAGTCTTGATCCCTATACAAGTCTCTACAAACCCACACCCTCTCCACAAAACATGACAACAACCTATATAAGGGACCAACATGATGGATTAATTTATAAATCAACTAAAGTAGGTTGCGCAAGTTTCCAACAAGGACAATTGGTGACCATTACATACAAGTTGGACATTTGGAATCACATTTAAGAAATTTCACTTAGAAATACCTAGAATTGGATTAGTATCTAATAACATGGTGATTATGTACTGATCCAATCTATGGGAAGATCAATTCCAAAATTTCACTAAATTTATGTAATGGTTGCAAGAGGATGTGCTCTTCCTTTTAAATATAGTTTTAGAGGTGTAATATATGAGCTTAATTCTCAAACAAATCTTAGATGGGAAATAAAATAGGAATCCCTTCATCACTTGAGTGACCCCTTACACATAGAAATATTAGGCACCAAGAACAACAAAAAAGAGAATTGATCTCAGGAGGTAATGTTCAAATAGGTTCAAGTAAAACTCATGGAATAACTTTTTAAGGGAAGAGGGAAGGATAACCCTCTTATTGAGGTGGATGAAGTGGTATGGGATAAGCCCAAGGAGGAGTGGACTAGGAATGTCCATGAGATGAATTTGTAGGTAAGGGGTTCCTTGCACCTTATCCATTTCCAAACCCCTTGTAGGTTATAGTGTCATTCCTCTGGGATACTATAAACCTTTCAGATATTAACCTTAAGAAGGATTGGTATGGACCCATATGCATGCTCTTCCTTTGTTTCAAATCATTAGGAATTCAAATTCATGCCCTTTGGTCCAATATTAACATTTGTTTTCCTCCCTCCCAAGATCCACTTGGAAAATGATCTCGTAATATCACAACTTGTGTAGATCATATGCTCCAAAGAGTAGGTTGTAGTAGCACAACATGCAAAGAAATGAGTAATCATAAGAGACCTCAAGGTATTAATTTAGGATTCCCTCCCTCCTATATGAATCCCCCCAGTATTATAGATCATGGAATCATCAAGAGATGTGATAGGGTTCAAGGGTTTTAGTTGGTTGTTGGAATGACAATGCGTAATTTTGAGCTTCGTCAGGAATTAGTAAATTATCATGGTTTGTTGGATATCTATTTTATAATAATTACTCATATGATTCCTATTCGGGGTTCCTCCAAGCATTCCTAACAATCGTTGGTTTTAATATTGCATACATGAAACCTATATTTTTGGTGGTGTTAGAGGATTGGGGAATATATCCTATTTGACTAGGGACTTTGTCCATGGTAGAGATTCTATGATAGCTTCAAATGGGCTTGTTAAATTTATGTGGATTGAAGTGAGTGACATATCGCCCCTAAATTGAGACATCTACATTGTAGTTTGGTGTTTCCCCCTAACATCCTTCACTTTCCCATTCACAATGATTTAGTTGGGGACCCTTACTTGGATTTGTATACCAATATCATGCAATACTCTTTGATGTGAAAGGTCATCCTCATGGGGGATTTCAATGCTTGGTCCCTAGATACCTCTCCATGATCAGTTTGAGGATGTGCTTTGCATCCAAGAGATTGATATTATAGTATATGGTAGACACCTCTTGTATTTGGGTGAAGCTCATGACATTATGATATTGAATATCCTCCCTTTCTTCCTCAACTCTAGTCACTTTATATGCCTTCCCCGTGGTGGAGGTGCTAGTGTAGTGGATTATGTCTTGACCAACCAGGGGCTTCCATCATTTATACATCGCTTTTTGGTATCCCTAATCCCTTTAGCTGATCACACCTTCCTTTTTTTCTCCCTTCAATCTAACCCCCCCAAAACCACCTTTCCCTATTTGGTCCCGTCTCATACCACTACTGACTTTGACGAGTGGGGAAATCAATTTTTCTTATCCCACCTCTACTAAATGATCCCCCTCTAATTCCTGTATTTGTCACTTTAGGAAACATTCGCTAAGTATGCCTATATTTCCTTTATTATTTGGGAATTAACCCTCAGAATTTACCCACACTACACCTTGTCCACATCCCACTCTCCCAAACTTAGGTCATTCCGTATGAACTAGTGGTGTGAAAAGGAATATAAATCCTTCCATATGCAACTTGAGTAACATTTTCTCACAATCACTCTTACTAACCTAGTCTCATAGATTCATACTGATGTCTCATTTGCCACAATAAATGCGTCCTCATCTCATAAAAGAGAATATGATTTGTGTTCTTCCTTTCTATATTCCCCCAAAAACTTTTGGTACACCATCTCCCCTCACCAATATCCCTTCCACTAGAACTCGATGTTATTTCCATGTTCTCCCATTATTTTTAGTCTTTATGTTATCCCTAAGTAGCCCTTAATCCATGCAAACTTTCCCACAACCCCTACTACTTTTTCTCATGTTGAGATATTTGAAAGGTAGTTAAAACTATGAATTCCAACATGGCAATAAATGAGGAATTTGAAGCTAAGTTCTTCAAACATGGTATTCATGCCCTCAATTCTTACATTTTTGACCTACTTAATAATGTTGTGAGTACAAGTTCCCCATCATCTCGGTCCCTACACACTATCCACCCAATTCACAAATCCAATTTCAGTTGAGATCCTGACAATTACAAGATTATCATGGTTGGTCATACATTCTCAAATCTCTATGTTGTACCTTCATTTGATTCTTTTTTAGGACATCGAATGGAGACACCTTAGTTTTAGAGTGATAACTAGTTTTGAGTCATTTATCAAACCATTAATCACATACTCACACTCAAAGTCATCATTGAGGATGTAAGACATCACACAGAAGGTCTCTTTCTAGTTCATAGAATTTCATATACCTTTTGATTAAATCCTACAAAATGTTTCATTCTAAAGGATTAGAGGCATTGGAATTTCCAAGAATATCTTGGTAGTCATAATGCACTAATATGATTTTTCCTAGTTCATCTCTACACAACACACACATTTCCATATTTTATGAGGATAACTATTAGGGTTCAGTAGGGTTTCCTGCTTTCTCCCTCCATGTTTCTGATATACCATTGTTTTGATTTATATTCTTCATTTTACTAATGATGTGGTCCTCTTAGCCTCTTCCTTGGAGGGTTTATAGAGATGGCTAGAGGCATTGAGCCTTTCTTATGACTTCTGACAACTGATTGTTAACATGGGTAAAACCAAGTTTATGATCTTCAACATGCAAAAAAAAGACTTCTCAAATTACCTTTTCTTCTTTAAACTAAAAGAGATCAATATCACAAATTCTACACACATATTTGGGGGTTTATTTCTTAGATCCTCATTTTAGTTAAGGATATCTATTATCCCCCTATAAATACATGGCTTATTTAACATTTTCATGAGTTTTCCTCTCTTTCCAAGCATAATATAAGATCCTTGGATTCTACTGACAATTACATGTGGCAAGGAGATTTGGAAACCATTGATCTTGTTCTATCTTGCTCGATCACCATTCATCATCTGGGGAAAGAACAAAGGGGTAGAGGTGTATGGTTGGTTTGATGGAGAATTTTATTGAGAAATATTTCACCATGAGGTTCCATTTGGAACACTTGACACATATTTGGAGGCATGGTTACATGGATTACACTACCATTTGTGATCATTGAGTATCATTAAGGAACCTTAGAAGATGGATTTCCAACCATAGTATATTCTCAATCAAGGAAAAATTTAAGGATACATAGTTATTCTAAAGTGTAAAAATCTTGTAAATCTTAATATTTCTTAAATTTCCAACCATAAAATGTTGGGTAATACTTTTATGAAAAGATTCAAATTTATAAGAGTTTTATATAGTTTATGGCCATTGTTGGCTATTTTTAGAGTAAAAATATTTTATCATGTGGAATTTGGGAGAATCAATTTAGAAAAAATGGAAATTGACGAATTTTTTTTGGAAAAAAGATAAAACAAATTATCCCATCGACTAAATTTTACCCCTAAATTTTCCATGTTCTCAAGTCATACCTTATAGTGAAAAAGGGGTCAACCAATGCCCAAAGAAGTAATATCCCTACCTTGGAGGAGGCCTAAAGATAGACATATGGCAAGGCTATAGGCCAAAGGAATAACACCATGTTATAAAGTTGCATTGTGGCACTAGAAGCATAGTCTAGTAAATAATGAATCACTCGATGAGGATTTCTCCACTCCAAGGGTGAAAACAAAGACCTTTTTCTTGCTTGATCACTCTAAATGAGGTATACCCATTTCAAGAAGGCATATAAAGCATTTCAAAGGGTCTTATGGGGACTTACACATAATTTGAGGCATGTTGTTCACATATTTGGAGGAGAAACCTCAAAGAGAAGATGATACTAGTCAACTTTTGACTAAATCAAACCCTAAATGCTAATCTAAGAGGACGCACCCTAATTCCAGCATTTATAGCTATTTCTTTATATTATTGTATTGATTAAGGTTTAGTTTGACAAGTATGAAAAAATTATAGCTCCATTTTCTTGAGGCATGGTTTGAAGATAGGGATTTTCCCTCTAAGAACTTAGTTGAATATCTTTGAGAGGATTGGAAGAAGGACAACTCGAAGTTGACATTTCTGTATTTTTTCTATTTTTGTGGGTTGATTTGATGATTGAAAAATACTCTTTGGTGTATTCTCTGAGTACAAATTTTTTTCTCTAAGAAGAGTATTTTGGGATTTAGGTTTCACCCTCCCTAGCTCTTGTTGTAAGCATTGTTCATTTTATATACATTTTTGTTGTTATTTTTGTATATTGAGAGGCCAGGGCTATCCCTTTCAAGGTTGCACATTGTTACTTGGTTGTCTTGTATTTGTTGTGAGGTGCATCTTTGTAAGGGCCCTCCCTTAATTTTCTGCACATTGAAGAAGATCTGTGTGGTTAGTCATCTAACCTTAGTCTCAAAAACAAACTTACATAATTTCTTCCAGAGCGTGAACAAGACATAAACTCTTAAGCACTATGAAATCCCAATCAAGGATCATTTGTACAAATAGATACAACCACCAAGCAATGCCACATGCTATTGAAGATGACTCTCAAAGCAATCAGATTAATGGTCCTCAATGAACTCCCAACAACTCCTCAAAAAACAACACTCCCAAAAAGTATATTTCATCATTTTAGAGTAGTGACAAATAGGGGAAAACCATCAAGATCCCCCTCTTTGCCAATTTTTCCTTAAGATGATATCTCTTAGTAGATAAAAAGATGATAAAATACTCAATTTATAAGAGAGATGAATAGACTAAACATTGTGAAGTCAGGGCACTCACTTATCCTCTAAATCAATGGACACCCATATTGCAATAAGAACCAATGACAAGAAGTGTTGTGATGCAACAATGAGTGAATATAACTAGAGTCATATTGTTGGAGTGGATTACCAAAACATCACCATGAATCCATCCAAAACAACCCCAACATTCCAATGTTCATTTTAAATTGGTTCTACTAGGGAATAAGAACTATCCACTTCATAATCGAATATCATTTAGTGGTGAGTAGGTCATACTCTTGAGCCAAGGATTGCCAATATTTCCAAGGTCGATTGGTTGGTTCTTACAAGTCTCCCCAAATGAAGATGCATTTTCTATTAAACCAACTAGCTTCAGGTGAGACAGATAAACAAGGCACACACTTGGAAACCTCCAAATCCAAATAGGGTGTTCTGTTAGATCCCAACTTTACTTGCTACCCTCCATGTTAGACCTAACTAAACCCACCATTGCTTTCCATGTTATTCAAATGCTCTTGAACATAAGTGAGCCCAAAACTTGAAACAAATGGGGAGAAGATATTATGCCACACAAAGTAAAATACCCCCATACCTTCCCCACATGCGACATTAACATCATCCTATGCTAAAAAAAACTACTACAAAGCATTACCCTCTAGACACCTCACCTCCCATTTTGCAACTAGAATGGAGCCCTGAGTGGCAACATCAATCAAGTTGAGTTTTCCCTTCCCCTTGGGAATAATACACACATCCCAAGGAGCCAAAGGAAGACTGCTCTCTTTGTTATATTCAGACCACAAGTATGATCTCAAGATCTACTATAGTCATTAGGGGAATTTTGAGGTAAAAAATGGGCCTCATAAAGAATATATTAAAATTTTATGAACTAGGCATTTTATGGAGAAGGTATACTTGAAAAATCACATTTCCACTACATTAAATGCACAATTTAAATAACCATGGTTGAGTTACATACTAGAAACAAAAATAATTAAAAAATGTTATATTGAAGTAACTAAAAGCTAATTTTAATTTCCAAAAAATATGTAATACTTGGATGCATTCATGTCCTTAAACTTAGAGGTCACTTTTAATAATAAAATATAAACACAATGAAAATACAATCAAATATGTTTTAACAATANTTTTTATTATAACTAATGTTCTTTTGTTTATTTATATAATTTATGTATTTGATATAATTAATTTAATGTTTGAAAATTAAAATTTAAGATAACATGTCTCTTTTTAATTTTTTATTATAACTTATCTTTTTTAGGTTCTTAATAAATTTTACATCCCCATTATTCAAAATTTAAAATTAAAATAATAAATATTTCTGTATTTATTTTAATTTAAATTGCTTATTTTCTTATTAAACCAATTTATGTGTTTTTACAATAAAATTAATTTAGTTAATATCTCATAAAATATGATGTTTATAATTTGTAAAAAAACTTATTAAAGCAATTTATATATTTTTTCTATATTAATAAATTAATCACATGTTCTTATTTTTTAATTTGTTTTCTACATTTTAAAATATATAGATATATTTTGACATATTCATTATATACTCTAAATTTTATATTTAATATGTGTGTTTGCGCGTGCGCTACATGAATCAACAACGACATAAGTTTCATACTCGTGTGATACTGGGTCAATTTCAACGGCTCCAGTATAACCCATAGGCACGACTAACTATGGGCTCAAGCTTCACACACATTTTGTCGAGACTTAACGGTTGGCTTGCTTAACATCTTGTATGCCTTAACATAACTTGCACTTGCCAATTAGCCTACATCCATGCCTCTTATTAATATACTTATTATACATTCCAAATTTTAAAAAACTAAATTTTGATTTTAATAATTTTTTTATTTTAATATAGGTTAACACATATATTCTATAGTTAAATCTAATCTTTAAAATTTGATTTTAATAATTTAGAATTTGAGTTTTTTTTAGCTTTTAATTAAATAATTGTAATATAATTTTGTAAAATATTACATTTTAATGTAATTGTATAAATTAATATTTAATATTTTAAACTTTGATTTCAATATTGTCTAGTTTTTAATTAATTGTACTATAATTTGATAAAATATTACATTTTAATATGATGTTTTGTTTATAATTTAGTTTTTTTAAAGTTAGTTTTTAAATTGAGTTTTTATGAATATATTATTTTGTAATTTTTTGTATACAAATTTAATAATAAAATATCTTAAACATATTAGAAAAGTTAATAATACTTTTTAAAAATAACAAAATAAAATAAAGCTCAATTAAAAATATATATTTATATAATATTTTTGAGATTAAGAAAAATGGATGAATATATCATATATTCATAAATAAAAATGTGTAAATAAAAGATATTTTTAACATTAAAAAACGGATAAATATAACATATATTGAAAATTGTGTAAATCCATCCATATTAAGTGAAAAGACATATATTGTATTTTTTCAAAATATATGAAGGGACAATAATATATTTTACTGAAAAAAGTGAAAATACACTAGTACTTTACTCTAGGTGTAAAAGTACTTGTAGACTACCATGATTAACCATTGATTTTGATCAACCTTTTAGAATATGACAAATAAACAACCTTAACTCAAGTAATGCCAATTCAACTATTATAGATGATGACATTCTCTAGATTGTGATTGGTTCTTAAAAAGTTGTTTTTAATAGTATTTTTTTGTTTGGAGGCCTATTTTTAACCTCAAAATTCCCCTAATGCTCTATAATTAGGCCCTGCTAGGTAACCAATAAGAAACATAATAAATGTGTGAAGCTTACAGGATCTGTCCAACCACAATGAACTTCCCAATAAAGGAAAGGTCCTTATGCGGCTAAACATTAAGTTTCATTTTTAAGTTGCTAAGCACACTAATACCATATGGAAATTGGTGACAAAACCACATCAAAGTGAATCCCAAAATATCTAACAATCACATGAACCCAAAGATAAGTCCAAGCCATGGGAATTTAGGCACAAGGAGAATCCAACCCTACCAACCAAAACATTGTCTTGTGACCATAGAAAATAATACACAATGTTAAACAAAATGTGTCTAAACAAACAAAAACACCATCAGTTGAACTCTTCTTAATGCTATCAGATATGAGTGAATCATTAACAAAATGGTTGTTGACCATATTAGAACCAATAGGGATAAAAATGCCCCACTTGCCCTTGAAATTGACAAGTTTTCAACAAGTAACCTAAGGCGTCAATTGTTAACACATACAAATATGGGGCCAAAGGGAACCCCTAGAAAATATATCAATGCAACAAAATTCGAGGGGACAATGAATTGTTCACTGATATAAAAGTCGATGTATTAGCGAAAAAGGTGTTAATGACAATGACACACCTAGGTCCAAACCTTGCACATGTCAACATTGTAAGATGATAGTGCAATCCAATCAGTCATAAGCTTTGACAAAACCAATCTTTAGGAAAATGAACTACTAATATCTTTCATGAGACCACACTTAGTAAAATAAATTTTCGCCAAACCCCAATAGTATCTCAAGCTGCATTTTTGGGGACGAGGTTGATGATCCCCTACTTGAGGGATTCATATAGAGTACCAAAGGTGAATACCTCCACTTCCATGTGATAAAATTCATCACCAATCATATCCCACGTGGTATGATATAACTCACAAGGAAGGCCATCCCATACCCAATGACTTGTGATTCTTCATAGGTCTTAGAGATATAAATAACTCCTCTTTCAAGAAGTCCCTAGCCAACCTATCCAAGTCACCAATAGAAACCTTTCAAGGAATAACTATACAACAAACATTCTAAGTATCCACCACATAATTGACCAAAGCATAAGGAGAAGAAATATACTAAAACTAGAAATTGAACATGCCTCTAACCTCAATGGATCATCAACAAGAGAACCATGTGCATGATACAAACGTAGAACCCTATAAGCAATGACTTTCCTTTTCAGAAT
This sequence comes from Pseudotsuga menziesii, assembly GCA_001517045.1. Taxonomy (NCBI): domain Eukaryota; kingdom Viridiplantae; phylum Streptophyta; class Pinopsida; order Pinales; family Pinaceae; genus Pseudotsuga; species Pseudotsuga menziesii. The sequence goes on along the minus strand of LPNX011188687.1, from coordinate 498,147 downwards.
GTCAAAATAGAATTTTGAGCCCTCAACTCCCTCCTAAATCCATGCCAACCAAGATTGAAACCAAACACCCTTAGCAATATAATCCCCACCTTTATGAATTGTTGTCTCCAATTGTGCAACATCCTATTGAATGTATACATTATGGAGATCTTCTTCAAGAAAAATGTGCACCTCCTCAACTATACACTAAACCTTCACTAACTCCTTCCTCCTTTTGCATTCCATATCCTGCCTCATACATTAGCCTCCCTCGGAATAATAATTCTTGATCCTTTGAGTAAGGGATCGAAAGTCTATTGACTCCAAATGAGAGACAATCAACTTAAATAATTTTGGAGGTGTCAAAAATACAAACTTAATTACCCTTGTAGTGAGAGTCTAAACAAGAAGATGATCAAATCTCGTAACATCTCCCAAAACATCAAATGGATGAATCCTACTAGAAAATGAAATGTCCTCCCTAGTATCACATATCACATTAAGTCTTGCACAACCTATCTTGTATTTGCCTAAAATTGGTTTGAGTAAACCACCCACTAAAATCAACCCCCTTTTGTTTCCAATTGGGGTTAACACTTGCAGAGTAGATTTACACCTTGACTAATTTCACATCTTAGCTCCACTAATGACATAACCAACACCATCATCATGTTTACCTTCCCACTCAACCACATTAAAATCACCACTTTCATTCTAGTGTGTATCCATAGGAGAAGAGACCATCTAGTTCTAAATTCGACCATGCTTTGAACTAAGGTTGGGAGCATAAACAAGAAAAAAAATTAACCTGAAATGTTCTAAACCATCAACATGACCCAAACACACTTGTCCTTGGGGCCCAATCCATGAGACACCACAAAAATGCGCAACTAGGAAGATAAAGAAATCACAACCCCCCACTCTCCTAGAAATGATCAAAGGCTCACATACGACCACTCTAAAATAATACATTTCAATCCAAAGCTTAAAACCTACCAATTTAGCCTCATAAAGGAACACAAACAAATTGCTTTTGACTAGGTACTATCATTCCCCACACATTCCAAGATAGTAGAGAAAGATTCATTTCAAAGGAAGATGGATCCCTAAACTACTAAATTGGTTATTCCTCTCAAAAGCATCCAAGGCTATAGTATATTTATAAGATGCATATACCATTGTGTCCTAGTAAAATTTCATCCATAACTTAGGGCTCAATTCCCCACCTAGTTTGTCCAAACAAGTGAGGGAAAACAACTCCTTCTCTTTGTTGGATTTCACATGCCACCTAGCTTCAATATCCACATTACTTGGAACTAAACAAGCCAACTCCCCCTTACTCATTTGGACGACGGTTTAATGAAATTGTACAACTACCAAGAAATAACTATTAGTTCGATGAATAAGTTGAACCACTAGCCCACTAGTAGTCTATAGTTGAACCTAACCATCGATGGAACACTTGTTTCTCTTGAACCAACTATCAAAGAAGGACCACAATCCCCAACACCTTACTTTGAAAGCACCAATGTACCACCTATCGTCATACCATGAGAGATCGAGGGTGCTTTAGAACCTCCATCACTCGAATCCATCAGCTTGGGGTGACAAAGAAACTAATCACAAATAAGATGGCCATGTACCTAGCATTGAACGCATGCATTCAAAAATTAAGGTACTTCACATTCTGTTTGTGGAATCCATTAATGATGCCACAAAAAGATGAAGGGGGGTAAGCTTCTGCTTCAAATCCACCTCCACACACACCCTTGGAATATTATGGAATGATTTTCTTTGGCTATCAAGAATGTGAAACTTACCAAACCTCCAAACAAAATAATCAATGGAAGGGGAGCACATGTTTGCAAGCAAGGTGAAAAAATTCCAACTAAAGTGGATAGTGGGCATAAGTGCAATCATTATGGTTCAAGTCCACAGTCCAAGATTGGACTTAGTCAAGCGAACCCACAACATTCATTGGTATTGACTCCATAACCTAGTTGGATGGGCAATGGTCTTGGAAAATTACTCCATCCATTTTATTCTAAATAGAACATTATAATTATTTTTTCTTATGGGGTTCCTCCCCTTAAGTTAGAAAAGAAACAACCTAAAGCGAGAGGAATTATTGTTGTAATGACATTGATAAATGTTACTAAGTGCCCCTAGGGTTGCACTTTATTAAAGGGATTTGTAACATTTGAAGTGCAAGTTTGGAAGGTTAACATTCTCTACCTTTTTGTCAACAAAAGCTATGGTTTCTTATCTATAATGACTTTCATCGATTTCATTATATCGCCCATAGTTCTGTACAATTCAGAGTTTCAACCTTGTTTGTTAGAGTTTGATTGACCCAAGACCAAGGTGGTGTAAACCCTTTTATTTTGACACTTTATTCAATGCAAGCAAGTAATGTACATGCCTATATTTCTTTATGAGTTTGGTGCTCAACCCTTCCGCATTGAGACCATTTTCAACTTGGTCTCACTCCTTCATCGTGTTTAAGGCTACGGTGACTCATTGGTGAGTTCAAATCAATGCCCAGACCTAGACTAATAATCATCATAGTATATTTCTTTGACTAGCCCTCAAGTGGAAGGATTCATGGTTGGTTTGCAAGGGTTCCCAATATTTTGGAGTATCTAGGTATTTAGATGGAATACCTTCCCTATTCAAATAATCACTTGATTCACCTAGTTACTTCCTACCTACAATGCAAGTTTTGAACAAGATCTCCTAGGACAACATGTATAGGTAGTAAATTTCGATCACTTGGAAAAATCCACCACATTGGTTACACTTGAAAATGGCCCTTTATGCACAACATTTCATGGAGCTAAGGGACAAACTCAATATTGAACCTCCATACACACACTATCATTGGATGCATGTTCTTTGCATCATCTTGGGATAGTTGAAAGCATGTTTACATAAACTAAGTGAAGGTTGAACAACATCTTGACCAGCCAAATAGGATCTACCTAGTACCAAGGGTGACATGTTCATGAGGTTGAAACCAAGGAGCATTTCATTTTTCAATGACCCCTTTATTATGAGATCTGATGGATATTTCATTGTTGTTTAGGGATTCATAGGCCCTTTCTAGTTTCTTTCAGTGGCACAACTAGTGGTGCTTGGATATTTATATGAAAAAGTCTCTCATACTTCAATCCTAAATTCTATGCCTATCTCCCAAACCAGCCTCATGTCAGATGATCACTTCCTTCGTGGTGCTCCCATATACTAGGGGTAGCAAAAGACAAATGGTTATAAGTATGGCTCCTAGTTCGAGATCAATGCAAGTTCAAGGGGGTATTTCTACTTATCAAAATGTGTCATTCTAAATCCTATGCTAGTAATGAGACAAGACGACCTTGGCATCAACAACAAGAGACCCCATCTAGGTAGCAACACAATGGACAACCTAAATTACCTTCTAACTCCTCTCGCAAGCAACATTTTGTCTTGAGCTTCCTCCATTCAACCTCAAATGTAAGGGGAGTGAGTGATAGTGGATCCCACTTTGCTTTCACTTTTTGTATTTTAGACTGAGGTCCATTTCTCCCAAGTTTGTTTTCAAAGATATCTACTCACTTTTTAGGCATAAGCATAAAGTGATAACTTTTTTAAATTTTACTTTCAGCATCTTGTTTTTTTAGGAGTTTCCTTTTGGAAACCCACTCTCTATAGGCAATAGTGTACTTAGCAATGTCATTGACCTATAGTATGCCAATTTAATTCTCTTGTAAAATGATTGATCCATAAATAATACAGTTTTATTGTGATTCAATCTCATGGGACAACACCTACACTCAGAAATATTAAGTTGTTTACATGTCCAACTAACCTTGGTTAAGTTCAAAGTAAACTTGCATGGATTCTTCTACACCCATGCGTCCATACACTCGCAAAGGAATATTACCACCCCACCACACCCATTGCTTAAAATGTTTTCATCCTAACCCCACCTAACCTTATCCATGCATACACATCTAATTGCATCCATGCAAAAGTAGTTCAAAAATAATAATATGATGGCAATAGAATTTGCTTCTACTTCTAAATTATGTTTCAAATCTTTGTATTTATCTCAAGGTCCTTGGTAAATCTATCAAGTTAAGCTTGATTAACAATGACTAAAATCAACCCTTGCAATATGCTAATTTTGCAATGTCATTTTATTATTTCACCATCCCAAGACATTATGCCTTCCAAGTTTTATTTTAGATGCTTGATCAAGATTCATATTTGAGGTCCCATAATTGAGCCTCGCAATATGCACCTAATATGTTATCAAATATGTCAAGGAGAAATACTGTGAGAGACAGAGTTTTGATTTATTTATTTTTTATTTATATGAAAAATAATTAAAAATATATATAATATATTTTTTTAAGTGACTGAATACATGACAACATTGTATGTTTTCCTATAAGTTGGACCTCCATGATTGATTTTACAATGCCATTTTAATCTCTTATTATCCCACCACATTGTGCATTCTCAATCAAAATTCAATTTTAAGGACTCATAATTGAGCTTGGCAATATTGATCTTTTAATAGTATTGTATCAAATACATACATGAAAATAAAATTTAAGATTATTTAAATATATATGAAAAATAATTAAGTGTAACATAGTTTTTTATTTTTGTAAAAGTGATTGCAACATTATATGTTTTTTTAAGTTCTCCGTGGCATTCCAATATGTCATAAAATAGTTTCAAGTCGCATGCCCCAACAAAGTGCATTCAAATTGTTCATCAGCATTTAAGTCAACTTGAGTCGTGCATTTAGAAGAAAAAACATTTAAGCCAACTTGAGCTATGCATTTTTTTTCTAGGAGAAAAATAGCATTTCCTTGTGATTCAAAAAAACTGAATCAAAGGAAACTTTGTGCTTCAGCAAGATGTACAATAACCGGCCACATCTAGGGACAGATAAACAATCACAAGCCATATACATATAGTGTTCACGTCAAGGACTTTAGCAGGCTGAAAGCTAGTACCTCACCAGTGCAATAACAACATACGAAATCAGTGCGCAACCAAAACATAGGTACAATACATGACTTCAATATCAGTACCGCATATATGAGCTCTATCAGAGGAAGGAGCAAATAACTATGTTCTTCCATTCCCCAACTTGGTACAGCTCAGTCACAAGAATCACGGTCCAGGTAGTCAACAGATCTAAGGAGACACCACTGGGATTCGTTGCAAATTTTCTCCAAATCATCAAAGATGATGTCAAAAAAAAAAAATACAATCCTTGCCAGTCGCAAACCTCATCGATTAATTCCATATAATATAGGATCCCCAAAGGTAAATGAAGTGCCTCCTTAGATAAGAGATCTGCCTGGACATTGTACTCTCTATAGACATGCACTATTTCGAGATGGAAAAAGCAAGAATGGAGTGTCATGATTTCTTGACACCATCCTGTAAGCTCCAGAGTCTCTAAGGCAGGCTTGCCAGTAAACCAGTTGATAACAGTAGATGAGTCTCCTCTGATATGTAAATATGGAAGTCCAATCTGTTTGGCAAATACTAGTAGTACCCAGAGAGCAAGTAGTTCGGATCAGGTGTTGTTACTCTATCCACAACCAAGTTTCAAGTGAAAATGATGGTTTTTGTTCAGAATGATGTGTACCCCCACGCCACCTATATTCTTAGCTGAGGCTCCATCAAAGAAGCCTACAGGGAAAGTATAAACCAGTTCAAATCCTTTAAGTTTCATATTAGTACAAGTAGCGGCCTTCACCTCATATCTATGTAGATGTTCCAAAATAGTGTGTATAGTCATCTACACAGAAGGTCTGCATTTATCAAACAAGGCAAAGTTACATGAGATCCATATCTGCCAGGACATCAATAGTGGGAGATATTTCAATTTTTCCTCCCTCCCTGTCCATATTACCAGGCATTGCTTGAAAGTTGGTTCATTCCATATTAAATTTTGCTAAAGGGTTGCAATGAGTCCCACAAGAATATCCTTTGTAAATTTGCAGTCATTAAAAAGATGGTTAATTGATTCAGCATCCTCATAACATAGGCGGCAATAGTTGGGCCTGATCCAGCCCTTCTTCTGAAGGTTGTCCCAAGTGTTGATCCGGTTGGCTAAACATAGCCACACAAAACAAATCACTTTCATAGGTAAGTTGAATTTCCATATAGAAACCATAATACTATCCGCCAAATCTGTGCACTGACAGGAAGCAATGTAAGCATATGCCAACCGAGCCGAGACTTGTGCAGTCTTCTTATTAAACATCCATGCCAGTGAGTCTGACTTGTTACTCAGGCGGATACATCCATGAGAAAGTCCATCAATATAATTGGTCCATAATACTTTCCAAGTACCAGCCAATTCCAAGTCTACAGTAGTAAGCCAACACTTCTGACCAAAGCCTGCTAAACCCCCAAGATGAGCATCAGCAAGAGACAAGATACCATAATCATCCAGATAAGTTCTGAGTTCCACAGGTAGGATGTAATTAGAGCAAAGACCAGCAATGGGGTCAACACCAATCCTAATATCTCTGCCATTCCCCACTCTCCAGCCTAAGGAACCGGTGATCCATGATAAAGTTCTCATAAATCCATTCCAAATATATGATGAACCCGTGACAGTGAATACATGGGAGCGGATCCAAACTGCTAGTGGCCTATTTTTAAGATACTTGAAATATATAATATGTGACTAGATACCATTACCCTATAAAACCATCCAAAAACACTTGAGTCTGAGAACCTGAGTGAACCATTCGAGATTCAGAATATTCCATCCACCTAATTCGTAAGCTTAGAGATTTGATACCAGGCTACTAAGTGATCTCTATGATGACCATTTGACTTACCCCAAAGAAAATTGAAAATAGCACGTCTCAAGAAATACATAATGCATATGGGCATCCTCGCCAGGGTGAGCCAGTAAACTGCAAGCCCCATCAAAACCACTTTTACCAAAATCAGTCTGCCACCAAGAGATAATAGCTTGTAAGTCCAATTGCTGATTTTTTTTTCAAATTTATGAATGAGCCAGCACCAGTCATTGACATGATAGCCCTGTGGCTTTAAGTAATAGCTCAGATACTTGAAACCCATGGATAAAGATTCCATTTTGAATGGAAGTAAGGCTGCAACATTTGTTCTAGTATGTTCATCAATCTCATTGTACAGAAAAGAGGACTTCTCCTCACTGATTTTCATTCCTGTAGCAGAGCAGAAGAGGTCTAACAAACATTTATAATGTTTCCATTCCTCTGTAGTACCTAAACCAAACAATATTACATCGTCAACGAATAACAGATGGGTCAGGTTCATGGATGATGAAACTTTAACGCCCACTATATGTCTATTATGTTGAGCATTTGTAATCAGTAGACTGAGGCTTTCAATAATCAGAATGAACAGAAGAGGGGAGAGTGGACATCCCTGTCTAATGCCTCTATACGCTGTAAAGAATTTTGAGGGAGTACCATTAATGAGAACTGCAAAATTGCAAGATTCGATGCACCCCAAAATCCAGTAGACACCAATGACAGGAATCCCAATTTGTAGAAGATCCAGTCTAAGGAAAGTCCAATTTACCCTATCAAAGGCCTTGACCAAGTCAAGTTGGAGAATAAATACATGCCTCTTTTCAGTTTTAATGGTATGGAGTACCTCCTATGTGATGCCAATGGGCTCTACAATCTGCCTATTATGGAGAAAACCAAATTGATTCCAAGTGATAGCTCTGTCCAGAATAGGTTTCAATATGTTTGCAGCGAGTTTAGAGATCACCTTATACACCAGATTGTAGAGGGAAATTGGTCAAAAATTGGCAAAGGATAGGGGCTTGTCAAACTTGGGGGTGAGTGTAATGAAGGTAGCATTCAATGCACCAGTGACTCTGCCTTCAGAGCGAGATTGAGTAACTTCCTTCTGAATATCAAGACCAATGAGCTAAAAAAATTGAAGGTAGAATTCAACGAGCCAGCCATCAGCACCAGGGCTCTTGTCCTTTTTGAAGCCCTTTAGAACCCCCTCAATCTCTAAAAGTGTAAACTCAAACAAGAAAGAGTTTTTTTCCTCCTCCAAAATCATAGAAGGGAACAATCTAACAACCTTTAGCTGATCTTCAATACTTGTCATCACGTCATCAGTGAACAGTGCAGAAAAATGTGAAACACTAAGGTGTTTGAGTTGGTCAACATCCTCAATCATCTCACCTAGATGGTTTTGTAGTCCCCAAATGGATTTTGAGTTCCTCCTGGCCGAGGCATAGGAGTGAAATTTTTTTGTGTTTGCATCACCTTCATTTATCCAATCAACTCTACTTTTAAGTTTCCAAGTGATGATCTGATGGTTCAATAATGAGTTCTTCCTAGACTTCAAATTGGCAATATGAGTAGACTCATAAACTGACAAAATGCTTGAAGAATGGATAGATAGGAGAGAGAGAATGGCCTAATCCACATCCCTAGCTTTAGAAGCTCTGATCAGGTTCATATTCTTTTCCCAGGCTTTGATTGTCTCCTTCAGCCTTTGAAGTTTGTAAGCCAGGACCATCATAGGTTCCAATGGGGAGGGAATTTGAGCATTCCAGGAGGAGTAAACAATCTTTGTGAAATCCTTCTCCAACAGCCATGCCCTATTAAACTTAAAACGATAAAGATGGCATTGAGGAGACAAGTTCCAATCAAGGCAAATAGGGTAATGGTCTGAAACTTCCGAGGGTTGGATCCAGGACTTATAGTTAACCAAAATAGGAATAAGATTGACCAAGGCTAAGAATCTATCAATATGTTTACTAATCCCGTCTGGCCCTGGTCTGCCATTTCTCCAAGTAGGTCCAGGGTGAAGTGGAGCAAGATCTACCAAATTAGAGGAGTCCAAGAGATTAGTAAAATAATGGGCCTGATTGTCCAGCCGAGCTTTGTTCCCCCAAGTTTCAGCAGCAATCAGAGTAATGTTTAGGTCACCAATAAGGATGAGATTGGGGTAGTCAAGGATGCCACCAGCCACCACATTATCCCAAAAGTAAACCCTATTTGTGTAGGGTCCATAACAGTTCACAATGGAAAAGACAGATTCCATGCCTTTAAACCTAGCTTTAATAGGAATACCAGCATAGGAATGGTAAGCCTTACAGCAAGTATAGTGGGGGTTCCAGCCAGTGAGAAGGCCACTTGATAGACCCTAGGAGTCCAGGGCACAGAATTCCCAGTCGGGATTCATCTTGGAGAAATTGTAGAGAGCAGTGAAGTGGTCACACATCGTTTCTTGAAGGAGAATCATATCAGGTTTTAGAGAGGAGAAGACAGAAGAGAGGGATTTTTGTTTGGTTTTCCCCCTGAACCCACGAATGTTCATAGATATAATCCGCATTAATCCACATGGGAAGCAGGTGGCATTGCTCTAAGAACCTGAGAAGAAGGATGGGATCCGGCCTCAGCTTTGATTCTTACTGAGAGTGGCGTGTAAGTACCCAAAGGACTAGAGTCCACCCAGGGCTTATTTTTCCTTGACTTCCTAATAGTAACATTATTATACCTGATAGAATCCAAGGGCAAGGTGGATGGTGAGATGGGAGTTTTATCCGAAAAGATTTCCAGAGTTTTCAAGAGTGAGGGTTCCAAAAAAGAAGGAGAGGAGGTAGGACTCTAAGGAGAAACAAAGGTAGTAAGAGAAGGGATACGTTGTAATGGAGGAAAATCCTCCAAGGAAAATCCTCCAAGGAGTAGGGTAGAGGTGACACAGTGTTGTCTTCCAGTGAAGGGATCACAAGGGGATGTGGTGGAGGAAGTATGTAGTCAATAGCCAAAATAGGGGAATAAAAAAAAGATGATGGGGAGACAGTAAAGGGGCAGGAGTAGTGTCCCTGGAATCCAAAGGTTCAGAAGTAGGCTGAGCCAGAGAGGCTCTTGCCTTGTTTTCCAGATCCTGAATGACCTATAGATCTGAGTTCGAGAGGTCTCCAAAGATAGTGGAGGAGATATAGTGATAAAAGGAAGAAGGAGTGGCAAAGGAAATGACAAGTAAGGGGTCATCAGGTAAAGAAATCGACCGAGGATCAGAGTCAGTGAAGCCAATATTAAGGGGCCGGCCATGACGGAGAGAGTTACACTTATTCCTCATGTGTCTTGTTTCCCGGCAAAAACTACATAGAAAGGGAATGTGCAAATAGTCCAATTTCTGGACATGTGCAGAGCTGCCACAGTCAATTTCTATCTCAGGTACAAGCCCTCTAGAAACATCCACTTCGACTAATACTTTTGCCATTCTTTTGTCAAAAAGTAGGTGAAAGTCCTTTTCTAAAGCCACAAATCTACCTAGCTAAAAACAACCTAATTATTAGTTGTAGTCAAACCAAATTACACTCAACAGCAGTGACAAAACTGCTGAATTAGTTTGCCATAAAATCCTTTATATAAACAAAATATAATCTTACTAATCCATCCTAAACTTCAAAATAATTTGGGATTATGAAGACACATTCTATTTCACAGATGCTGATATATTAATAACAAGTTGCTCGATATAAAAACAACAAATTTGAAAAAAATAAATCATGAAGTAAAACCCATAATAACATAAAAAATAGAAAATGTTATTAATGACATCATAAAAACTTTAAGCCTGGAAAGCAACAACACTAATAATGGGTCACTCAACAAATCACAAATTTGATGAGTTATTTATGTGAGAAAACAACTTTAAATCCAGAAAAAATACGATATGTATAAACTTCGGTCAAATTGTTAAACAATTTTGATTATTTAATTCACAATACACCATATATTCTCATATTCTCAACACTGAAGAAAATCAATTTCTTATATTTAAAATAGAATATAAAAAATTCATTCATATTCTCAATATTATTGAATAAAATCAATCTTTATATTTAAAATAGAACATAAAAAATAATAACTAAGCATAAGCTTCAAAATACTTGAGAGACATTCTATTTCGCAGACATTGACATAGTAGTTACATGCTACCGAGTATAAAAACAGCTAATTTGCACAGAAGCACAAGCTCATTCACTCCAAAGTTCAAATCCATATCTTTAGCAGAAAAGAATATGGAAAGCACATGGACGCAAACTCAAATTTTCAAATGGAAAAACAATCTCCTTCCTAGGTAATAGCATTCATCATCAAAACTTTACAAATCCCATGACAGCAGCGACACTTACAACTCATGTCTTTAAGTGTGCGTCACTCGAATTCTAAAACTAGACTCATACCACAAACGAAAGTAAACCAGAAATGTTGAGCAGGTGAAAATGCTGGAGGGTATCAGCCGCTATATTGTCTATCGATGCCTTACATATGTTGAGAAAATCATAGGTCGACCACGTTTCAAGAGACATGTAGATCATTTCATCAAAATGCATTAGTCATGAAGAAACCCCAAATGCGTGCTAGAAACGGCATCACTAACAGGTTTTCAGTTTCTTACAGGTTTCTCCCAGCAATGATCTCTCACTGTCACGTTTCTTGTAAGTAGGTCTCCCGCGTTTGATGCGCAGCAATATATCATATACAACCCACGGAAAGCTAATTAGATGACGGTTATTATCATCTGAAACATAATTATTTCTCTTACCCCAGTAGCTTGGATGGTAAGTGACATAATACCAAGCAGATGCCTTAGCAGATTGCTCGTTAATATCACTTTTGTCTACAAACCAAGCCCTGGCTTCCTTTTTCAGAGCCTTCACAACTGACATGATTGTTCCTTTAATATCTCCAAGTCTCTTACCACTGCCCATAAAGTTTGATAGACTCCCAATGTTTCCACACACGATCTCTGCTTCATCTCTAATCCCATAATGATCCATCAATGTAGCCAACCTCGAATCATACTGGTTCTTGTATCTTAAGGCTTCATCAAGGAATCTATCAAATCCTGCCACCTCCAAATCCTTATCATAGGTTTTCTCTACAATATCCGGCCTGGTAAAAAGATTTTGCATTGTTGATTCTTTCACAGACCTGTAAAGTTTACCAAGAATATTTGTTGATTCATAACTGTCTTTATAATCTTTCTCCATGAAATCTGGATATTTTTTCGGAATTAAATCGAGAGGAACCTGCACAGAAATTCCAGTCTTGGCGAAGTCAACTGCTGTGGAATGGAGCTCTGCTAACCGTATGCATTTAGAGCTCCTTGCCATGTTCAGCTCTTGGTCGGCGAATGCTAGGTGTGAATTTGCTATAATACCCAAGTTGTCATTAACCATATAATTTACAAAATGCTTTTGAATGTCCTGGATGATTGAAAGATTTCATATCAGACATGTTAGACATGGTCCAGTTTTTCCATAGTAATTTAAACAGAGATTTGAAACATTTGTATTTTACGCTGGCATACTTGGGTTGTTGAATAATAAATTTGAAATATTTGAAAGGGATACATGAGGAATTTTTTTATAAATATAAAAATATAAACTTTGCTTGCACAAAAATTAGGAGAGTAAATAGAAGGAAAGTTCAGTATTTGGTTAGATTATCTAATGAAACATGTCAACCTTAAATCATCTTAAATCATCTGGGTGAGGCCCACGAGTTTAAACTAGTCGGTTAAAGATGTCATACACAAATGTGGAAACTAGTCGGTTAAAGATGTCATACACAAATGTGGAAAAAACATCCATTATGTTTCCCGAAACAGATTTTGAAAACTTGTCGGTTAAAGATGTCATACACAAATGTGGAAAAAACATCCATTATGTTTCCCGAAACAGATTTTGAAAGGGAAAAATTATTAGTTTTACACTGCAAAAAGATACTTATGGAGATTGAAGCAAATATTCAAAAGATGCAAAAATGATATATAACCAAAAATAATTTAATGATGTTTATATTCAAAAGATGCAAAAATGATATATAATTAAAAATAATTTAATGAAATTTATAATGAAAATATGGGAGCAGTTATCAATCAATTGGTCAACTCTTTTTGGTTTACAAACTCAACCCGTCAACATATGATTTGAACATGAGACCTGACAAAGACCAAACCCCACAAAACCAACTAATCTACACCTCATGGCTATCATCCAAAGTATATCCTTGCTGTTCAGTACTTTCAAAAGGTGGTTACAATTTCTACTTACATAATTCCGAATGAACTGTCCTAGCAAGTTCATTCCCTGCTGATATTACTCTTCAAGTTCCTGTAGCAGCGTGTTCCTTTGTGATTTCAAAGATCACCCAAAAGCAAAACGTTGGCAGCAGCGATTGGCTCACCTTCCAATCAATTCCCAATGCCCTTAAATCCAGCAGAGGACGAGACAAAGTGAAACTTCTTCTGCTAATCGAAACTGTATTCCTGTGAGGGGGCTGCAGCCTTCATTTCATTTCAGTTCTAAAACCCCGGGATTGAAATACTACGGCCTCGTCATCAATTACTGTTTGTCCTTGGTCTTAATAGAAGCGAAGAAGGGAACCATTAGGAGACTTTGGGGATGGAGAAGTGTGTGGCTTCCCCCCATTTTGTACCAGGGTTCCTTCATTTTGAAAGGCAAGCAATATTTGCTTGAATATCTACTTTATTGTCCAGTTCACGATGAACATGAAATGCTCCACGAGACCCTCCAACATACTTGTGATTCTCTGAAGAATCCTGGAAAGAGTCATATCCTTAGGATCAGTCTTAAACATTAAATGTCGAACTATGTTCGTAGAGTCGAGACCAATGCCCCTGTTTTTGGCTTGCCTTAGTCCCTGCCAAAGAGCCAAGGCTTCGGCATGGTTGTCTGAAGTGGTCCCTAATTCCCAGGCATACGTCTGGCCTTTTCTTCTTCCAGGATCTAGGAGCGGGGTGTCAGCTCTTGCTACCCCGGGACTGCCTTTGGAGGCTCCATAAAAAATACAATGAATTGATTTGTATTTTGATCCACTGTTGCACTTCTTCTTTCTTTATCCTTAATATCCAACTTGAGTTTTCTTTGGTGAGAGCTTTTGCATTTCGAATACAAGCTGAAGGGAGGCAGTCCATTAGAATGCTCCCTAACCAAATCTTTTCTTCAACTTCCCTATTTGATTTCGTAGGCTTCGCAATTCCTTGGGTTTTGATTGTTTCCACCACTACCCTGGCAATGACTGCCTTGCTCTTGAAGACGACCGAATTTCATGCCAACCATATCTTCCAATGTATGGTGGGAGCGCTTTCCATATTTGCTTCATCAAAGGGCATTGGTTTTCACCCTGACTTATGACTTGGACCTGCGAGATTGAAGAGTTTTTTCCCCACTTTGACTTCTTTCCATGATGGAATCCATGTTTTATTTGTGTCTCAGCGAGTGTGAATATGTCTTTTTTACTTCTCGAATCAAGTAATCCTTAAGCTGCAAATGTGAATTGAATGCTAAATCTAAATGATTGCAAAAAAGACAGATGCTATTAATTGTGTTTCTAAACACTTGGCCTAAATGAAATTTAATTGAACCTTTTGTAACTAGTCAATGCCCAAGGGATGCTATTAATTGTGTTTTTAAACACTTGGCCTAAATGAAATTTAATTGAACTTTTTGTAACTAGTCAATGGCCAATGGATGAACACTTATTTTTTATATGGTGTAAGGCCATTTTCCCCATAGGGCAACAGAGTGGTCATTGCATCGCACCTATGGATGGTGGCAGGCAATGCAAGTCAGATCGAGTCATTTTATAGGGCCCGCAAGGCTAGCCAAGGCACCTACCGTTGGAGGATGGCTACTAATAAAAGGTTATTTTTATGTTATATTCCTCACGAAGCCCATGGGCAAGATGGAGTAAGGCACTGTTAATTATAAGAGTCCCCAAGAACCTGCATTTAAAGTTACAGTTAGTTGTGCACCCAGCACTATGGTTCTCAAAAAGATCCTCACGAAACCAGATCTAGGCTTGGGTGTGAGTTATTTAATGCTTGTTAGAGTCTATTGGATATAGCCTAAACACTCTACCTCTTGTGTGAGACACGTCCTCTCCCTTGTGTTCTTTGTCATGCATTTTCTATTTTGGTTCCATGTTTTCCCTTTTCTGCTCTAAGAGATCACATGGTTAAAGTCAACGAGTCAATTCCCAATATTGCCTAGCCTTGTTTTACCTACCTCACCCAACCTAACATTATGGTTAAGTTTGTAAGTGAGCATATGTAAAGAACTTCATAAAGGACCATGTATTTACTTTAACACAAGTCTTATTTGTTGTTTGATTGATGTTGATCACCATTGCTATATCACTCATGTTTTAAGTTGGTTATTAATATGAATAAGAAAGCATCATTCACCCCTCATGCATGCATGATTATTTAGAGCTCAATTTATTCATCAGTTTGACTTGGTCAAACCAGTTTGACCAAGTCAACCTACAGGTCTCAAGGCAGATGTGAGTACAATTGTTTGAGATTGCATATTTGTCACCTAGATGTATCCAATATATCTTTCCAGACTTCAGTTGATGGTTATTAGTGATGGCTCATGGTTATTTTTATTATTATTATTTTTTACGAGCCATATTTTTATTATTGGAGATTGTTTGGCTTCCAGATATATATCTAGATGGATCTATGGGGTTTAGTAATCATTATTATTGGATTTGAAGTCACTAATTCCATTTTCATACTTTGTTTGTTTATCCGGGCAAATGAAATGGAGATAATGGCATATTTATTCTACAACATGAAATATCAACATTTTAATTCATTAAAAGGTGACCATGGCTACTCCAAGAAAATCGACTTGGCTAATGATTGGCTAGGAAATGATTTCCTTGTTATGTTTTGAGGCTCTATGGACCATATTGCATGATTACATCATAGAGATGGGGTCATTATCATGTTGTATCATCATTTAATGAGGACATCTTCATTATAGGGTGCCTTTCACTTTGGCATTGCTTGGACATTATTGTTATATCTTATGTCATTGTATTAGCAAGGTGCCTAGGGTGAATTAATCCCCAAGGATACCCCCCTACACCATGTACCACATGTTATAACTTATTATCATGATGTATTTACCTTAGCTTGGGCGCTAGAGGCAAAAAGTGTGCCCCCCCCGCCTCTCTTGAGATTGATCCTTGTGTTAAATAAAAAATAGATCTCCATCATTGATGTGTTGACTAAATTGTCATTGATGCCAACAGGTGTGTGTCTTGGTGCTCCTTGAGGAGCCTCCGAGGGTTGAGTAAGTGTCAGTGTCTAAGGAGACTTTTTGACTTTGTCCAAGCCCAAGTCTGAAGCCCTTGGAGCCCTTGGGACAATGGAAAAAACCCTGAACACCCTGTAGATTATTTAAGTACCCCTAAGTTGGTTCGATGGTTCCCCAGTTGTGTCATTGGTTCCCCACCACCACAACCTTGCCTTATTTCCCTAGAATATGTCCTTGGTGGGTTGAAGAAGTTGCAAGAATCCAAATGACCCTTTCAGTGGTCATTTGTGTGTTGTAGAGGTCATGGTACCCTAGAAGAACTCTAAGCACCCCCACACCTTGATGTTCGTATTTATGAAACATATAGCAACCTTGTTGACCTAACTAAAGACCCTAAACCCCTTGTATTTGTTCCCTAAGCCTACAATCTACTATTTTCCTTAAAACACTAGTAATGCCCTAACATATAAAACCCTAATAAAACTTGTAATAAGTGATAAAGTATTAAAGAATAATAATTTTTTAATAAGTGATAAAGTATTAAAGAATAATCATTTTTAATAAGTGAAAGTATTAAAGAATTTTTTAATATAGGCACACACATTGGTAAGGTCATTAAAGAACCAAAATATAATTAAAATATTAATTAAGTTGAAATATTAAAAAAAAAAACATGTTAAATCAAACCTTAACCCCCTACACCTGCAAGTCAACACCTTTTTAAAAGCTCAACTATTAAAACAAGTTAAAACATTTTTAATTTTAAAAATTAACAAATAAATAAATCTTTTGATAAAATAATCCAACATTGAACTTTTGGTCATATGATATCAAAATATTTTAAAACAAATGAATTAAATAAGAATCCTTGTCCCCTCCTATAAAGTTGGCCCAAAGCAATTTAATTTTTTAAAAATAAATATTAACTCCTCAACAAGTCGGCCAATATGGTATAACATCCTTTTAATGTTAAAATATGTTTTTACCTAAACTACTCTCACGCTAGAGCAAGTGTATATATACACTAACACATTGTCACTTCAAATTAGAAAAATGTTCAACAAAGTTTACTGAGGATATTCAGGGGTTACAGCAGCAGACTTTAGCTTGTACGATGGAACAGACTTACTTCTCTCCACCGAAGTTTGGGCAGCAGGCCTTTTCTCTTTCATCCAAGTTTTCCTTTTATAAAAGACATATTTTTGGGGATAGCACGATCCGAACTCTTTAGCCAATTTTTTTTTGGAAAGTAATTCGCAGTTCTGAGCAGTTCTGAAGAAAGAAAACATTGTAGGCAGCAGAGGTAGCAAAACAACAGTCAATTTTTTTTCCAGCAGTAAACTGAGATTTTCGTGGTGACTAAGGAAATTTGTTTTAGCAGTAAACTGTTATTTTATGGGGTACAGACAACAGCAAATTGTTTGAGTTTTGGGTGACCTTTTTGCAGACCCGTTTTTAACCTCTTCGTAAGTACAACAGCAGCAACAGAAGTCCCAAGTTTCTTTGTCAGTTCGAATTTAAAGTTCCAAGCTCTCCTTATGACTGTTTGGGTTAATCAAACACAGTTTGAGTCTGAAGCCCTCCTACAGCACTAAGTTTGAGTACACAGTCAATGTTTTAGGTTTGCTACAACACATACACAATGCCAAGGGTGACATTGACAAGTCCCGAATTTGTTCAGGCAAGAATAGTCCAAGGTTTGGGATGCGAGCCCTTCTTTTGCTGTACACAATCAACATTTTTTTTAGTATTTTCTACAAGGTATGTTTGAACAGTATTTACAATTGATGCACACTGTATGGATTGAGTGTGAACAAGTATCTAATTATACAATGATATATAAACAAATGTGATGTGAAGAATGTATATGTACAATAGAATGTAAGTATATTTAGTGAATGCAAGTATATATAGTGTACAGACAAGTGTATATACAGTAAGAATATGTACATATGATATCAGTGTAAAGTTGTTTATGAAGAGATCGGTGATTGGTATGTACAGAGATCAGTAAGTATACAAGTATACAAGTACACTTCAGTGATTGGTATGTACAGAGATTAGTAAGTGTACAAGTATACAAGTACATGTTGTATTAGTATACAAGCTGTGACTCATTATATAATGATGTATGCCTTGATTTGATACGTGATGATGATGATGTGATGATGCATGTTATGATGATGCACTCTATGATATACATACACTCCTACACTTTATGATGATGATGCATATCCTATGATGACATGTTCAAGAAAATGATGTTTCACAGACCTTGTTGATAAAGCAATCTCCTTGATGATGAACTGTATGATGATGATGAGATGAGTAGATCTTGATGATGACATGTTCAGACCTTGATGTTTGATGACTTGACAGTAGCCTGCAATGTTGATGAGCAGCTTGACTAGCAATATTGATGTTTGATATGACAGTGTGGGCAGAAAGATGATGTGACAGTATTAACTACAGGGATGATTTGACAGTGACTAGAGTGCAGATATTATCAGCAGCAGAGTTTGGTGTGTTACAGGTCCACAAGTTCAACAATCTTCTTCTTATCAGGGTGGCAGGACGGGGCAAGGAAAGGAGGTTGTAGCCTCCTTTCGATGGAAGCCAAAAAACTAGGGAGTGGTAGCTTCCTTCAGGTCATAGCCTGTAAATCAGGGGGTTGTAGCCTCCTTCCAGTTGAAGCTGGAAAATTGAAGTCTATATAATAAGGGAGTTGTTCCTTCCTTCCAGTTATTTCTAGAAAACTATTTTTAAAAATGCTTCCGTGGTTTTACCCCTAGAACTTGGGTTTCCACGTTAAAAACTATTGTGTACTGTGCATCTTGTTATTTTTATACACATTGATGATGTGCTATGATTGGTGATCAGCAACCTGCTTTTGATTAAAGTTTAAATAGTACAAATACTTATTCACCCCCCCTCTCAGTATTTCAACAATTGGTATCAGAGCAGGTTCCTTCAGAATAGACTAACTGCTGGAAAGTAATCATGGGCAAATTTGCTAAACAAAGCAAATCTGGAACACCCTTGTTTAATGGGAGCAACTATGCATTCTGGAGTATAAGAATGAGAGCCTTCATAGAAGCTCAAGGAATAGAAATATGGCAGAGTATTGAGAATGGGTACAAAGTACCAAAGACTGTGCCAGCTGATGCAGGTGAGCTGGTTCAATACAACAACAACTCAAGGGCATAAATCATCTTCTAAGTGCTATAGACGAATCTGTATTCAACAAAGTAATGAACTGTCCCTCTGCAAAGGAAAGGTGGGACAAACTTCAAACCACATATGAAGGAGACAGCGAAGTCAAAGAAGCCAAACTTCAAACTTACAGGGGACAATTCGAACAGCTAAGAATGAATGAAGATGAAGACATAGCAGCCTATATTCTTCGGGTTGATCAGCTCGTGAATACCATCAAAGGTTTGGGAGAAGAGGTTAAGGAGACTATAGTTGTTTGGAAAATTCTAAGAACTCTTCCCAAAAGGTTCAACCCCAAGATCTCTACCTTAGAAAAAAGAACAGATCTAGATACTATGACAGTGGATCAACTACATGGGACTTTAGTAGCTTACGAAATGAGAATTGAAGATGAAGATACGTCAAGAAGGAAGCAACATTCAAGGTCTCCTCCAAACAAGCTAGGAAGAACAAATCAACGAAAGACAAACCAACAAGTGATGAATCTGATGATGAAGAAATAGCCAACTTTGTTCGGAAATTAAAAAGAGGCACTGGAACATACAAAGGTAAGCTACCTCTTAAATGTTTTTCATGTGGAAAGATAGGTCATTTTGCTTCTAAATGTCCATATGCAAAGAACTCAGATGGTGAAGAGGATGACAATTTTAAACCCTACAAGAAGTACAATAATTACAAGAATATGAACAGAAGAAAGTTTGCAAAGAAGAAAAGTCTCTACACAAAAAGAGACAATAGCTCATCCAGTGGTGACTCCGATAGTGACAGTGATTCTAATGATGACGATGAACCAGACAAGGTACTCTTTATGGCAATAAGCTCGGATAAGGATCATAATAGTAAGGAAGAATCCGAAGATGAAGGACAAGTAGATCTTGAGGCAGAACTTGTAAGCGCCTTGAAAGAGCTAAAGAAAGCCAGGAAGGAAAATAGATTGCTTAAGGAAGAGGAACAATGGTTTGAACAAACCATTGTTGACTTGAAGACCAAACTAGAAGAAGCCAAACGAGTTGAAGACTCTCTTACTGAACAACTAATGAAAAATATAAGAGAAAAGGAGAATCGTGATGCTGAGATAGTATCTCTGAAGAACAAGCTGCAGACGAAAGATATCACAAAGGGTTATGAAAATAGCTCCAAGGTTCTAGAACAAATCATCAGCAATCAAAAGTCATTCTTCGACAAGACCGGTATAGGATACAACCAGAATACAAATAAAGCCTCAAGCTCAATGTTGACAGATAACGAAAAGAAGCCAAGAAGGTATGCAGAAGTTGTCAAGGACTACAAGAATGAAGAAGAGATCAAACGTCAGCCAGAACAACCTATATTAGAAGAAAGGCCAGCAGAAAGATCAGATCTCAGAAAAGCACCTCCTCCATATATTCCCAGGTATGGATACTTCTTTTATGGGCATTGCTTTACATGTGGAATATTTGGACACAAAGCTGTAAACTGTTTTCAAAGAAGAAACTTTGAGACAAGGAATAACCTTGCAAGCCTCAGACGACCACAGTACAACAACAGATTTGATCCCTTAAGATCAGAAATAGAATGTTACAAGTGTAACAACTTTGGACATATAGCTAGAAATTGTAGAATGAGGATACCAACATTAAGAAATGAGGACATGCCCAACAAGGTATGGATTAAACACAATAACAACAATTACGAATGTGGTTTTGCTCTTCAAGCTCAGAATCACGGCTCTGGAAAACATTAGAGGAAATTCCAACTCAAAATGGGCCTCCTAAAAAGAATTAATAAAATAATAGTTAAAATAATAAAATAATATTTATTAATTTTGGAGGAAGAAAAAAAAACTACTTTTTTGTTTGTATTTTTGACATATCTCCCCGTGTTTTTACTCAAATTTCGATCAAGAGAGCTCTTTGGATGCGGAATTAAATTCCACATCCAACGAGTACCCACTTGGCATACTTTTGACGGACCCCGCTACCCCAAAAACAAGAAATACCTAAAAATACATGATGATGATGTATGCCGAGTGGGTACTCGTTGGATGCCATCATCACGTTTTTTCAGGTATTTCTTGTTTTTGGGATAGCGGGGTCCGTCAAAAGTATGCCGAGTGGGTACTCATTGGATGTGGAATTTAATTCTGCATCCAACGAGCTTTCCCAATCGAAATTTGAGTAAAAATACGGGGAGATATGTCAAAAATACAAACAAAAAAAATAGTTTTTTTTATGATACCTATCCCCAAATTTATATTAAAAAAGTGTTTAAGACCTATAGGGTATTTCAAATTTAAAGTAATTTCATTGGCTAACACATGATGACATGGAATTTGAATCAAAGTTAAAAGGCCCATTTTGAGTTGAAATTTTCTCTAATGTGGTATGTTGATAGCGGTTGCTCCAAGCATATGACAGGTGACAAAGATGCTTTCGTCAATATTGAAAAGGATAAAGGATCTATATCATTTGGAAATAACAATTCAACAAAAGTATTGGGAAAGGGCACAGTAAAGCTCGGAAGTAAAAACTCCTTGGTTGAAAATGTCTTGCTTGTAGATAACATGAAACATAATCTGCTAAGCATCAGTCAGATGTGTGATCAAGGACATGAACTCATCTTCAACTCAAAAGGATGTAAAATAAGAAAGCAAGGATCAAGGAAGTTAGTAGCCACAGCCACTAGGACTCCAAACAACATATACGTGTTAGATGAGATTGAGTCCAAAAAATGTCACTTGGGAAAAGAAGATGAAAGCTGGCTTTGGCACAGAAGAATGGGGCAATATACATTTTGACAATTTGGTTAAAATCTACAAAAACCAAGCAGTTTGAAATATGCCGAAAGTCACAAAACCTACTCACTCTGTATGTGAACAGTGTCAACATGGAAAACAAACAAGAGTGCATTTTAAGATGAAAGAGCATTTTTCTACAAAACCTTTGGAGCTTGTTCACACTGACCTATGTGGACCAACCAAAAGCAAAGGATTGAATGGTGAAAAACTCTTCATGCTATTCATTGACGACTATACCAGGATGACATGGGTATGTCTTCTCAACAGGAAATCAGAAGCATTTGGATGTTTCAAAACGTTCAAGGAACTGGTCGAGAATGAAACAAGGTCACGAATCAAGTGTCTTAAGATCTGACAACGGTGGAGAATTCACTTCTAATGAATTCAACAAGTACTGTGAAGAGCATGGAATAAAGAGACAATTGTCAGTAGCCAGAACACCTCAGCAAAATGGAGTTGCTGAAAGAAAGAATAGATCAGTAATGGAGATGGCTCGAACCATGTTGAATGAATCCAAGTTAAATGACAAATTTTGGGGACACACAGTTCATACAGCAGTACACATCTTAAACAGAGGATTACTCGGAAACAAAAATGATAAAACTCCCTATGAGCTATGGACCGAAAGAACAGCAAGTGTACAACACTTCAGAATCTTTGGAAGTAAGTGTTACATCAAAAGAGAAGATAAGAATATTGGAAAATTTGACTCTCGAGTAGATGAGGGCATATTTGTTGGATATTCATCCAAGAGGAAAGCTTACAAATGCTACAATATGAGGTTAGACAAAGTGATTGAAAGCATTAACGTGAAGATAGTTGAAGGAAGACTAACATCATCCAGAGAAGACTCAGAAGAATCAGATGATGAAGAAAAGAAAGGTTCCAAGAAAAGAGGTGTGAAGAAAATTAAAGTGTAAGAACAACCAGATGAGGATAAAGAGCAACTCACGGAAGATGAAGAACTGAATCAACCAACTGTTGAACAAGAAGAACATAAAGATCATCTATCACCTAAGAACTGGTACCAAAAGAATCATCCATCAAATCAGATTATTGGTGATAAGGATGCCGGAATAGGAACCAGAAGAAGACAATCCAGAAGAAATGAGCAGGTACACTTCTCTCTTTTGTCTACAACTGAACCTGGAACTTTTGCAGAGGCCACTACAGATGAACAATGGGTTAAAGCTATGGAAGAAGAACTAGATCAAATCGAGAAGAATGGAACTTGGGAACTTGTTCCGAGACCATGTAACAAAAATGTAATTGGCACAAAATGGGTTTTCAGAAACAAAATGAATGAAGATGGACAAGTAATCAAAAACAAGGCTCGATTGGTTTTTAAGGGTTATGCTCAGATCGAAGGAATAGACTTTGAAGAAACATATACACCAGTTGCCAAAATGGAAGCTATCAGAATGATATTGGCCTACGCTTGCTCCAAAGACATCAAAGTGTATCAGATGGACGTAAAATCAGCCTTTCTAAATGGGGAATTGGAAGAAGAAGTCTATATCGAACAACTAGAATGATTTCAACTTTCAGAAAACGAGGACTATGTATGAAAGCTCAAAAGGGCCTTATATGGACTAAAGTAAGCTCCAAGAGCTTGGTACTCCAGATTGGACAGGTATTTACTACAACAAAACTTTAAGAGAGGAAGTGCAGATAGCAATTTGTACATCAAACAAGACAATGACAGCATACTCATCATTGAAGTTTATGTTGATGATATCATATTTGGAAGTGATGATGATTCATTGAGTCAACAATTTGCTAAGGACATGCAAAAAGAGTTTGAAATGTCATTACTCGGTGAATTGACCTTCTTCTTGGGACTCCAAATATCTCAAAGAATAGAAGGAATTTTTATTACCTAGACAAAATACATTAAGGAGATGTTGAAGAAATTCCAGATGGAAGACTGTGAACCTGTGAGTACCCCTATGATCACCAGTTGTAAGCTAAGCAAAGATGATGAATCTAAGGAAGTTGATCAAAGGCTCTATAGGTCAATGATTGGTAGTCTACTATATGTAACTACCTCCAAACCAGATGTGATGCAAGCCGTTGGACAAGTTGCAAGATTTCAAGCTACCCCAAAGGAAACTCACATTATAGCAGTCAAAAGGATCTTCAGGTATCTCAAAGGAACTTTGGATTTTGGACTCTAGTATCCAAAAGGGAATGATCTGACATTGATAGCATATTCAGACGCAGATTAGGAAAGATGTGTTGACGATAGAAAAAGCACTAGTGGAACAGCGTTCTTTTTAGGCAGTTGTGTAGTATCTTGGTCAAGCAAAAAGCAGTCTTCAGTGTCCTTATCAACCGCAAAAGCAGAATATATAGCAGTAGCAGCTTGTTGTACTCAGATTCTTTGGATGAAGCAAACCCTGCAAGACATACACGTGACATGCAATGAACCGATTCCTATTCTATGTGACAATACGAGTGCCATCAATATCTCCAAGAATCCAGTTATACATTCCAAGACCAAGCACATTCCAATCAAGTTTCACTTTCTTCGGGAACAGGTCACAAAAAAGAATATCAAGTTGGAATATATCAAGACAAAAGAACAGGTTGCAAACGTTTTTACTAAGCCTCTCCCAAGAGAGACTTTTGAGTACCTCAAAGAAAAATTGGGAGTCATATTATCTCCTAATTGAATTCCCCTATCTTCAACAACACTACAATATGACAAGGGGGGCATGGCAGAAGTACCCTTTGCCATTGATGCCAAAGGGGGAGAAAAAGTTGAACAAGGTAGGTAAAAGAAGCATGATCTAAGGGAGAGTTTTGTGGACAAAGGAAGCTCATTCGAAGGGGGAGCTTTGGAGTTGTCATCAATGACAAAAGGGGAGATTGTTGACTAAATTGTCATTAATGCCAACAGGTGTGTGTCTTGGTGCTCCTTGAGGAGCCTCTGAGGGTTGAGTAAGTGTCAGTGTCTAAGGCGACCTTTTGACTTTGTCCAAGCCCAAGTCTAAAGCCCTTGGAGCCCTTGGGACAATGGAAAAAGCCCTGAACACCTTGTAGATTGTTTAAGTACCCCTAAGTCGGTTCGATGGTTTCTCACCACCACAACCTTGCCTTATTACCCTAGAATATGTCCTTGGTGGGTTGAAGAAGTTGCAAGAGTTCAAATGACCCTTTCAGTGGTCATTTGTGTGTTGTAGAGGTCATGGTACCCTAGAAGAAGTCTAAGCACTCCCACACCTTGATGTTCGTATTTATGAAGCATGTAGCAACTTTGTTGACCTAACTAAAGACCCTAAACCCCTTGTATTTGTTCCCTAAGCCTACAATCTACTATTTTCTTTAAAACACTAGTAATGCCCTAACATTTAAAACCCTAAAAAAATTTGTAATAAGTGATAAAGTATTAAAGAATAATAATTTTTTAATAAGTGATAAAGTATTAAAGAATAATCATTTTTAATAAGTGAAAGTATTAAAGAATTTTTTAATATGGGCACACACATTGGTAAGGTCATTAAAAAACTAAAATATAATTAAAATATTAATTAAGTTGAAATATTAAAAAAAAAAACATGTTAAATCAAACCTTAACCCCTTACACCTACAAGTCAACACCTTTTTAAAAGCTCAACTATTAAAACAAGTTAAAACATTTTTAATTTTAAAAATTAACAAAATAATCTTTTGATAAAATAATCCGACCTTGAACTTTTGGTCATATGATATCAAAATATTTTAAAACAAATGAATTAAATAAGAATCCTTGTCCCCTCCTAAAAAGTTGGCCCCAAAGCAATTTAATTTTTTAAAAATAAATATTAACTCCTCAACAAGTCGGCCAATATGGTATAACATCCTTTTAATGTTAAAATATGTTTTTACCTAAACTACTCTCACACTAGAGAAAGTGTATATATACACTAACATATTGTCACTTTAAATTAGAAAAATGTTCAATGAAGTCTATTGAGGATATTTGGGGGTTACAGCAGCAGACTTTAGCTTGTACGTGGGAACAGACTTAATTCTCTCCACCGAAGTTTGGGCAGCAGGCCTTTTTTCTTTCATCCAAGTTTTCCTTTTATAAAAGACATATTTTTGGGGATAGCACGATCCGAACTCTTTAGCCAATTTTTTTTTGGAAAGTAATTCGTAGTTCTGAAGAAAGAAAAATTTGTAGGCAGTAGAGGTAGCAGAACAACAGTCAATTTTTTTTTTCAGCAGTAAACTCAAATCTTCATGGTGACTAAGGAAATTTGTTTTAGCAGTAAACTGATATTTTATGGGGTATAGACAGCAGCTAATTGTTTGAGTTTTGGGTGACCTTTTTGCAGACCCATTTTTAACCTCTTAGTGGGTACAACAGCAACAACAGAAGTCCCAAGTTTCTTTGTCAGTTCAAATTTAAAGTTCCGAGCTCTCCTTATGACTGTTTGGGTTAATCAAACACACTCTAAGTCTGAAGCCCTCCTACAGCACTAAGTTTGAGTACACAGTCAATGTTTTAGGTCTGCTACAACACATACACAATGCCAAGGGTGACATTGACAAGTCCCGAATTTGTTCAGGCAAGAACAGTCCAAGGTTTGGGATGCGAGCCCTTCTTTTGCTGTACACAGTCAACATTTTTTTTAGTATTTTCTACAAGGTATGTTTGAACAGTATTTACAATTGATGCACACAGTATGGATTGAGTATGAACAAGTATCTGATTATACAGTGATATATAAACAAATGTGATGTGAAGAATGTATATGTACAGTAAAATGTAAGTATATTTAGTGAATGCAAGTGTATATAGTGTACAGACAAGTGTATATACAGTAAGAATATGTACATATGATATCAATGTACAGTTGTTTATGAAGAGATCAGTGATTGGTATGTACAGAGATCAGTAAGTGTACAAGTATACAAGTACACGTTGTATTAGTATACAAGCTGTGACTCATTATATAATGTGTATGCCTTGATTTGATACGTGATGATGATGATGTGATGATGCATGTTATGATGATGCACTCTATGATGTACATACACTCCTACACTTTATGATGATGATGTATATCCTATGATGACATGTTCAAGAGACTGATGTTTCACAGACCTTGTTGATAAAGCAATCTCCTTGATGATGAACTGTATGATGATGATGAGATGAGTAGATCTTGATGAAGACATGTTCAGACCTTGATGTTTGATGACTTGACAGTAACCTGCAGTGTTGATGAGCAGCTTGACTAGTAGTATTGATGTTTGATATGACAATGTGGGTAGAAAGATGATGTGACATTATTAACTACAGGGATGATTTAACAGTGACTAGAGTGCAGAGATTATCAGCAGCAGAGTTTGGTGTGTGACAGGTCCACAGGTTCGACAATCTTCTTCTTATCAGGGTGGCAGGACGGGGCAAGGAAAGGAGGTCGTAGCCTCCTTCCAGTGGAAGCCGGAAAACTAGGGAGTGGTAGCTTCCTTCAGGTCGTAGCCTGTAAATCAGGGGGTCGTAGCCTCCTTCCAATTGATGCTGGGAAATTGAAGTCTATATAATAAGTGAGTTGTTCCTTCCTTCCAGTTATTTCTGGAAAACTATTTTTAAAAAGGCTTCCGTGGTTTTACCCCCAAAACTTGGGTTTCCACGTTAAAAACTATTGTGTACTGTGCATCTTGTTATTTTTATACACATTGATGATGTGCTGTGATTGGTGATCAACAACCTGCTTTTGATTAAAGTTTAAATAGTACAAATACTGATTCACCCCCCCTCTCAGTATTTCAACATGATGATCTTATATTCTCAACCGTTGGATGGAGGTACTTAGAATGTGGACATCACTCTCTTCCTACTTGAGAGAGAAAACTCCATCATTGCAAAGAGGGAGACTTTTGGCATTGGAACAAGTGGAATAGAGAAAAATATTTGGTGAATCAAAACACTTGTGTTTTCGTGGATCGAAGCTTATGATTGTGATTGAAATTTCTTTTCCATTGCATTGAAAGATATTTGTAAAGAATCTTGCATTATTTTTGTGGATCTAATTTTTGTTGTAGGTGGAGAAATTAGTTTGGGGGGACGCACCATTTGGAGAAACCCACTGATGTTTTTCTCCTGGATTTAGTTCAAACAAGGAGTGATTTTGTGTTGTGATCAATCATTTCTCTTATCTTTTGATTCTCATTTGTAGCTACTTATTTTTCTCGTCGATCTAATTGATTTTCCTTGGCTTGGCAGGAAGAGGACATACTTGGCCACTTGGGTGTTTTGGATTAAGTTGGATCTTCTTCAAATATTTTATTTGATCTTTGCAAAAGTAATCCTCACCATTTCAGCAATCATCTACAGTTTCCAAGTACGAATCGTACAGTAAAATATTTATTTCAATTTTCTGTCCATTAGTCACTCTGCAAAATACATACTAAAACTTTGACTTCAAAAATATAAAAATTCTCTAGGTCACATAACTTGAATTTTTTGCAAATCTTTTTAGGGTTTTGTTCCTTATCCCCTAGGCCACAAACTCCCTCTCGAGGTGTCAGGATTGGGGACTCTATCTGCCTTGTATTGAAGGAACTAGTCACATAGGGGCTTCACCCTTCCTAGATAGCTCACTGTTTTTCTGGTTTTGATCTTGTTTTTTCTTGTGGGTTTGGATATTGTAATATCTATCATCTAGCAAAACATATTAGGTGTTAGGAGGTCTTAATCATCCACTAAATCATTGTCGTGGGAATCCACTTAACCTTTCCCATTTAATTCCCCAAGGTAATCACTTAGCCACTTTTCACCTAGCACCATTATCTTAGACCTTGTGCATCATTCTTTATTCATAAAAGTAACTTATTTGGAGTGTATTTACATTCCTATAAAGCCTCACAATCCAATCATTTTAAAATTGGTGACTACCTATAGTTGGTTTAGGGTTTCATAAGCAAGAATCCTTACCTACTCTATTTTTATAGTTTGATCTGGTGTCTTGTTTTAGATCTTTCCTTTTAGGTTAGATCAGGGTCTCCCCCTTGGCAATCTTGAGTTATTGGCCTAAAGCAAAGAGAATACCAATTGGCCTGACAATCGATCCACATCTAGAGATCAAGATACTCTTAGGTTACCTCTTTAGTTTCCTAGCTCCTCTACCATCCTAAATAGGATCATCTAAAAGGGGCAACTACAAGTTGTGTGATAACATATTTGGCGTTGTAGTCGAGGAGGTAGAGGCTTACCTCTGGCGTCTACGAGTGTACCTTTTGTGTGTTCTACTAATCATATCACATCCAGTTTTGATATTGATGGTTACATTTTTCTTTGCTTAAACATTCATAACCATCATTTTATTTCTATCATCTCCCCTCTCCATCACTACATTATCCTTCGGTGAATAAGGCTACAAGTTCACCTGGCGACTCCACCACGAGACTCCACTGGAGGACCGACCCACCCTTACAACCTTGAAACTATAAATCATAATTAATTCAGACATATTTCTTCGAATTTCATAGTCCATGAAAGAATTAACAAAAAATCTAATTGAACTTGAAAGGAAAAGAGAGGAAAGGAATAACTAGAGATCAAATTCTCAGTTTGAGGATGATTTTAAGCATGATTATGGGTATGAACCTAATTATCACAATCCTTATGATGCCTTCCAGTTTCCTCATCCATGTAATAGAGTACTCCCAAGTCCTCCAAGTAAACCAGTGAGTAAGCATCAAAACTAGGCAAAGATTTAGGTGAATGATTCTCGTAATTCAATTAGACATCCAACTCAAGTAACCAGAGTAGTTAGGAAAGCCAAACCCTCCCCTTTTTACTTTTCAAAGATATGCGGGTCACCTCATCCTATGCCAAATGGATCTATCAAGAGGTTTCCTCATTTTGATGGAAGCATGATATATCTATTGAAAGCCATTTGGATGCCCTCTAGTATTATATGGAATCTCTAGCTGTCGATGATGAGGACATTTACATGCAATCCCTAGGAGTGTCCCTAGATGGGGATGCGCGATTATAGTATGATCATTTGGCATCGGGATCCATCATTGGATATGACATGTTTACTACTTTGTTAAAAGATGAATGGGGTGAAAACATTGAGGATTCCATAAAGGAGCAATTGGACAATGATTGTGTTGTTGGGGATCAATTTGATGAAGACGATCATGATAATTAAGATGAAATAACTAATGATTGTCCTTATTAGATTGATTTCTCCTCTCCTAAGTCAATGGTGAGTGTGCCTTTGATTGAGCTTTTGAGCGACCCTTCAATTCAAGAGAATGTTTTAGAATATTTGAAGAATAGCCATCATGATGAGCAAATTTCAACCCCTCGAGATTTTGACCTCAATATTGACTTAGAAGGGGAACTAATTAAAATCTTGTTATATTACCCAAAGAAGGCACATATAAAGAGGAAGGGCCCAATGATCGCATCAAGAAACATCCATAGTTCAGCCTCTTTGGTGACTAAAGATCCTTTTGAGGAACAAGTCCACAATCATTGCTTGATTGACGATAGTTCAAGTAAATTTTCAAGTGATCTGAAATCAGATTTTAATCATATCTCTGCAAAAGAAGAAAATTTTGAAAACAATCCTACCTCTTTTGAGAAGCAATCATGTCATCATTATATGGTCAAAGAGCGAGCTTGTGATGATGATAGGGGAATTCAAAATGAACTTATTGATGTTTTTCCTTATCAAATGGGTGATAGTAATCATTCATCCATAGTTAAGCATAATGAAGAACTTACAGAACAACGACCACATGATGATAATATGGTTGTGTGAACCTGATCAAAAGTACTTTTTTAATAGAACATTCTAACGGGGATCCTCGTCCTAATTTATTTGATATCAATAAAATCCCTCATCCAATCCTTGATCAAGGTGGGTTGGTTCAATGCTTGAGTTTAAGTAGTCACAGTGAGGTTAATCCTTATACGCACCTTGTTTTGAATATTGAAATTAGTCATGGATTCAAAAGCGTCATTGATTTGAAAACCTTCCCCTATTGAAAGCGTCATTGATCCTTATACATATTCACTCTTTTGGCTTGATTTGCTGATTGGATGTAGATATGTCCTTTCAGGACAAGATTGTGTCTCCCCCATTGCCACTTGGGCATGCAGTGGCATAAAGTGAA
The DNA here is from genome assembly GCA_001517045.1 of Pseudotsuga menziesii. Taxonomy (NCBI): domain Eukaryota; kingdom Viridiplantae; phylum Streptophyta; class Pinopsida; order Pinales; family Pinaceae; genus Pseudotsuga; species Pseudotsuga menziesii. The sequence continues at coordinate 466,918 of LPNX011188687.1, read as the reverse complement.
GGAATCCCCAAACGATGTGACAACCATCCATCTTCTGGGTGTTAGGGTTTTCGTAAGTCACGGATTTGGTTGCCTTCCCCTCTGCCATCCATTGTTGGATTCATATATCGAGGCAACTACAAAATTCGTGATAACATTTTTGGTGTCGTTGTCGGGGAGGTAGAGGCTTACCTTGGTTCATTATATGTGCCTCCGGTGTCTGTGAATGGTTTTACTATTTATATTTATTCGTATCACATCCGGTTCTAAAATCCAGTGGTTGTATTTCAATTATTTAATTATGCACAATCACTGTGTTATATGTATCTCTCCTACGACATTATTCGTTGGTGAACACAACAATTCGTTCACCTGGCGACTCCACAATACAACTCCACTGAGAAACGAACCCAACACATAAATCATAATGAATTCAGAATTTCTCCTCGAATTTTCACAAACCCTAAAAAAATGTACTGAAATAGTAATAATATTAAAAAGCAAGATGACGAAAGGGACAGATGGAGGCCACACTATGGGTATGAGGATGATCTTGAGCATGATTATGGGTATGAATCTAGTTATCACAATCTTTATGATACCCACCAATTCCCTCCTGTGGGGACTAGTGAGTAAGCCTCAAGTGAATGATCCTTGTAATCCTATTAGGTACCCAACTCAAATAAACAGAGCTGTTAGGAAACAAGCTAGACCTTCTCCATTTGACTTCTCTGAAATTCCTGGGGCACCTCATCCTATGCCAAAAGGATACAGTGAAGGGTTGCCTCCTTTCTATGCAAATACAATTGAATCAATTGAAAAACACTTGGATACTGTTTGGTATTATATGGAAGCATATTGTGTTGAGGATGAAAATGTCTATATGCAAGCCCTAGGGGAATCTTTAGAAGACAATGCCAATTTTTGGTTATATACGTTAGCACCAGGATCCATCACTGGATATGACATGTTCACCAAGTTATTAAGAGATGAGTGGAGTTAAAACATTAACGAGTCCATATAGCCAAATAATGATTGTGTTGATTAGGATAACCATAATGACATAACTGGTGATTTCCTTATCAAATTATTTCCTCCTCTCTCGATCCAATAGTGGACATGCCTTCGAGTAACTCTTCGATGCAGGAGAGTGATTATGATCAAATCTCAACCCTTCAGGATTATGACTATGATATTGATATAGGATAACAAAATGATCGCTATCAAGAACCATCCATAGTTGAATTTCTCATCTGTGAATCCATTGAAGATCCTCATGGCTTGGTTGACTATTAATTTGATTTAAATTTTGGTCCTATCTTGGAAGAAGGTCAATCACATGATAATTATGACATGATTGTAAGTGAACATGATAAAAAACATCCTTGTCCTAATGGCATCAATAAAATTCCTTATCCAGTCCTTAATCATGATGTGTCGGTTCAATGTGTGGATACCGACATTGCTTCAAATCATCTTGCAATCATTCCTGGAATTCAATTGAAAACTGTTTTCTCTCATCAAATCCCGCGATCAATTATTCCAAGTCATCTGGGAGAAAATTTTCAATCCACCCTCCTGTCCCAACTTTTTGAGTCTTCCTGTATGGGTTCGTGGTCCAATCGAGTTGTTACTTTCAAGATTTCTAGTCAAGAGTTTGAACTTTGTCACCTAATTGGACAAAATGCACTTCATATCTCTTCTCAGTCATCTTGAATGAATAATATGTCTCAATTTGTAAATTTGTCTTATGGATGGCTAGAGAAGGTGTATAAAGATCAATTTCATCTTTTCTTCATTTTGGAACAACAAGAGGAGTTAATTTCAATCTTAGTTTTATCACATTACAATTTATCCCCATCTGGTTTTTCCATTTTTTTCTGGAGTGAACAGAATTGAGTGTCCTACTCATGTAGAGGAGAGAACAAATAATTGCCTAGTGGAGCTGAATCACGAGTCATATTGTCTTTTTTCATCGAAGGTGAACTCACATTATTTTTATGATCCCATTGGTGTTTTGATGAATGAAGTTTTTCAAAATCAGTTCCAGCCTTGGCATGATTTTATTCCACATCTTTATTTGAATATCAAGCAGCATGTTAGAATGTTTTCGATTTTCATTCACATTTCTTCAAAACCATCAAAGACTTGTTATCTCATTAACTACAAAGAAAGAACAATCAATCATTTTAGCAAGTGGTTACATTGGAACTATCATTTTACTTAGCACTTGCCTAATTGGTTAGAGTAGGGTAGGTAGGATTGAATAAGCTCCTTTGAGCAGTAGTTTAAGTCTTTTATTTTTTGAGTGTTGCATGTGACCCGAGTCTTATGAGTTTGTGTTTTACATTAGTTTATTTTTCTTAGAGTAGAATATATTTTTCAGCATTACTTTTGTCAGTTTATTTTACGCATATATTTTTCTCATACATGCTGCTCTGGTATTTCTTGCTTCCATGTGCGTAGGTAATAGTTAATGCTCGGAAAGGAAGTAGAACGCTGGATGTGTTGGAGTGCTTGTTGCTGATGGTACTACGAACTAGAGATTTCTAAGGTTCTCAAGCGCTCTCTTCATTAGAGCACTTGTCCTAGCTAGAGCCAGATGTTAGTTATTACATATACATTTTGCAGCTGGGCTTCCATGGGGCAACATGCAGACTTATCTTTTATTCTATTCCTGACTAGTTTTCACATGGGGTATTAGCATGGATCTTTACAGCTTCAGCCATTCCAAAGCCTTGTTTATCAAATTTTCCTTGCCAAGACTGAGATTCAGGAGGCCATTGAGATGCTTTTGGTGATGATCTGGTTCATTATAGCAGAGCAACAGATTAGAGTTGGTACACACAGTTATAGAGGAGCTTATCAGTTGGAGATAGGTATATGTGGTGAGATCAAGTATACACTTCCTTGGTTTGATTTTGCACTATGATGTATGTCAAACACTTATGCTTATCAGGTTAGGATGATTATGACAACCTATGCTTATATCTATTGTTGCTTTAACCTGTGTTATGACTAACCAAGGAACTTGATGTGAAGACTGTTGCTCATGTCATGCTTGTACAGATAGTACACCTTAGTGCTAGGTTGGTTCCATGTATCGCTTGTCATCGTCCATCAAGTTTCATCCATTTGTAAGCTTGTCCTATGATTGTGCTTGATCAAGACCTATGAGATTGAAAATCACTTTCTCCACTTTGACCCCTATGCATGATGGATCCCATGTTTCCTGTGTCTCAGCTCTGAGTTATCCAGAAAGATGTCATCTAAAACCTAAAGTAATGTGTCTACCATCATTACATGCATTATATGCTATAAATTCTATTTGTTGAAATGCAAAGCCTTCAAATAAATGCAAATTGTGTCTTTAGACACAACCAAAAGACAAAAGGCTATAAAGTGAAATTGTGAAAGGCCTAAAAGAGCAGTGGATAAATAAATGCTAAATCTAAAGACTATTGGACACTATTGATAATGTAATGATTAATTCCTCACGTAGCTTGTGGGTTTTGATGTGAGATGGGACAAGGGACCGCTAATTCACAGTGTCCCCTAAGATCTCAATATTATAGTTCTTGTGTACTCAACACAAGGGTCCTAGTAAAGATCCTCATGGAGCTTGTTCTTAGCTTGAATGTGAGCTGTATATATATTGTTAAGGTTGAATGGGCTCTTTTTACTTTAGCTCATCCATTTGTGAGACACCATTCCCCAGTGTTTATCTGTCATGTATATGTCACTGTGGTTGTGTATAATTGTTATCATTCTAAGAAATCATAAGGTCAAAAAGTCAGTAACAGGGCATCTCTCCCTTTACCATCAAGCTTTGGTTGTCCATCCTCACCTAGCAATAGCACATTGTTTACCCTTTGTAAGTATGGCACAGACAAGCAGACTTCTAGAAAGTTCCAAGATTCTTCAGAAGCATAGGTTGCCAGGTACATCTTACTATTATTATTATTTGTCACCATGATTATGAATAACTGATTTAAGCTTGGTTTTGATATATACCATTGGAGCATTTTTACCCTAGATGCTTACAGGATCATATTGATGTAGTATCTCACCTTGATTTTGGGTACTTTGACTTGGTCAACCCAGTTGACCAAGTCAAGCACGGTTCCCAAGGCAATGACTCAAAAAACAACATGATCTATATTTATTCCAAACATGCCCAGAACCAATACTGCAGTTTCAATTTTGAGAGTTTGGCCCCGGTTCTCCTAAAACGTGATTATTATCACTTAATTATTGGCCAAATGATCAAATTTTATTCCAGAAGGCAGTATGTTGGGTTCTCCTAGAGCAGTTTAGTGTTCCAGGGGGTATGAATAGTCATCGATACCATTATTCTATGTCTCTAGATCATCCAGAGTAGTCAATTTGTCCTAGTTTGCACCTTGGATAGAGTTATGGTAGATTTATCATTTTCCAGAGATTGTACCAGCAAAATGAACTAAAGAAATCATTGAAAAAATCGATTTGGCCTCCTGGGTCAAGGAAATGGCTTGGAATTTTGACAGATGACGTGTCTCAGCATATCGGACAGTCCTTCGGTAGTTTTCAATTAGCAAATGTCCGGATTATTTTATATTGGCTCGGGCAGTGAGGTAAACTCCCCAATGGGTGCCCCCTCAACTTGTCCATTGATGTATTTCATTGTTATATCATGTATTATGAAGTTGTAAAGGGGCCTAGGGTGAATGAAGCCCTTAGTGACCCCCTCCTATGTATTATCATGTCACATATCATGTTATATTGTGACTTTCACATAGGATAGCTTCCTTGAGCAAAGTGTGCCCCATCTTTGACTTAGTCACTTGATCCATATATTGATCTATGTATTGTTGATCTCCACCGTTGATGATGTTTTAATCTCAACCGTTGGATGTAAAAGTGAATTAAGGTTTATGCCTCTCTCAAACTATTTAATAGAGGTGACCCCCCCATTGTATTCATGAGCTCTGGCACCAGAATTTGAATAAAGAAGATTTGTCTAAGATTACTCTTTGTGTATCTTGTGAATGGTTTGATGATTTGTCGATTGCCATTGCTACTCTTCTATACTGAGTCTTATTTGGGATATATCTTGCAGTTTTCCTTTACCCACTTCATCTGAAGGACAGGAGGCACGCTAGGAGAGAGAGCGGGTGTTTCTATGGGGGAACTCACCATCGTCTCGACTCTTGGGTGTTCGGATCAGGGAGTATTTCTTTCTTGATGATTTTTTACTTCCTGTCTTTTCCTTATTCTGCAGATCCCGTCTGTTTTCCTAATCATTTGATTTTCTTTGATTTGGCAGGTTGAAGGAGGCGCTAGGGCGATTGGCTAAGGCTCAACTACATCAAGATCTTCTCCGAAAAAGCTCATTTGGACGGGAAAGTGACATTCTTCATCATTTTTGAGGTCATCTGCAAGATTTGGGTATCTATTGCAGGTAATTTCTTCTTCTTTTATTTTCTGCTTGCATTGCCCATCACTTCCTTAACTGCAAAACCCTCGTTTAGAAGTAGGAAAATCACTGGACCAATTTGCACCGAGAATGGCAAATTTGGCGATTTGGGTTTTGTTCAACATACCAAAAAAACCCCTTTCCCTCAAATATGTCAAGCTTGGACTCCTCTTCCCATTTCCAGGAACTGGTTTCATCTTGGGATAAAACACCCCTGTTTGGCTTGTTGGTCAATTTCCTCTATTTTTGCTCTGGTTTCAGTTGGGTATTTTTATTGTTAAATCCTTTTACCCAAATAGGTGTGTTGAATCCTTAATTTCAATAAATCGACCTCATCCTAGGCATTTTCCATATCTCTGATTAAACCCCCCAGGGTCCCGTGTCTGATCATTTGAATGAACACACCAACCCTAGACCTGGTTTGATTCTAATAAGTCACTAATCTGATTGATTCGAGTAACATTCCTCCATTCCTTAAACATTCATACTCAAATATCCCTTAAATTGTGGCTTATCCCTTAAATATAGGGTTACCAACTCTCACCTCAGGTATTCACTCCTTTGGCTTGATCTGGTGATTCGCTGTAGATCTGTCCTTTCAGGACAAGATTAGGTCTCCTCCATTGTCACTCGGGCATTCAGTGACATAAAATGAAGGAATCCCTAGCCGACATGACAACCATCCATCTTTTGGGGGTTAGGATTTTCGTAGGCCACAACTTTGGTTGCCTGTTCCTTCTGCAATCCATTGTTGGATTCATCTATCGGGGAAACTACAAGATCTGTGATAACAGAACCCTTTGTAACTAGTTAGTGGCAAAGGGATTAGAACTAATCCTTTGTATGATGTAAGGCCATTTGTCCCCTCAGGGTAACAAGGTGGTCACTGCATCGCACCTATGGACGATGGCGGACAATGCAGGTCAGATCGAGTCATTATCTGGGGCCTGCAAGGCTATCCAGGGAACCTGTCCTTTGAGGGCGGCGAGTGAAAAGAAAGGTTATCTTTATGTTATATTCCTCGTAGATCCCATGGGCATGGATGTGAGATGGAGTAAGGGACTGCTAATTCTAAGGGTCCCCTAGAACCTACATTTAAAGTTATAGTTAGTTGTGTACTCGGCACAATGGTTCTAGAAAATATCCTTATGGAGCTAGATCTAGGATTGGATGTGAGTTATTGGATGTTTGTTAGAGTCTACTAGAGATAGGCTAAACACTCTACCCCTTGTGTGAGACACTTCTTTCCATAGTGTTCTCTCTCATGCATTTTTTTATTGTGGTTCCATGTTTCCCTTTTTTCCTTGAAGAGGTCACATGGTTAAAGTCAATGAATCAATTCCCAATTTTGCCTAGCCTTGTTTTACCCACCTCACTCAGCCTAGCATTTATTGGGACATCATTTTTATATGTTGTGTCATTTTATTAGAAAGACACCTAGGGTGAATTAAGCCCCTAGGGGACCCCCCTCCACCATGTACCACATGTTATAACTTATTATCATGATGTATCTACCTTAGTTTGGGTGTTAGAGGCAAAAAGTGTGCCCCCTCTCTTGAGATTGATCCATGTGTTATGTAAAAATTAGATCTCCCACCGCCAATGATCTTATAATCTCAATCATTGGACAGAGTTGACTAAAATGTGGACATCACTCTCTTCCTATTTAAGAGAAATGTCTCCACCATTGTAAAGAGGGGGGGACTTGGCATTGGAACAAGTGGAATAGAGAGAAATCTTTTGTGAATCAAAATACTTGTGTTTCTATGGATCGAGTGCTTATGAATCATGATTGTGATTGAAATTGCTTTTGCATTGCAATGAAAGATCTTTGTGAAGAATCTTGCATTATTTTTGTGGATCTATTTTTGTTGCAGACAAAAAAATCAGTTTGGGAGGGGCGCGCCATTTGGGCAAACCCACTATTGTTTCTCTCTTAGATTTGGTTCAAACAGGGAGTGATTTTGTGTTGTGATCAATCATTTCTCCTAACTGTTGTTTCTTGGTTGTAGTTGCTTATCTTTCTTGTCAATCTAATTGATTTTACTTGGCATGGCAGGCAGAGGAGCACTCTTGGCCATGTGGGTGTTCTCGATTAGGTTAGATCTTCATCAAATATTTCATTTGATCTTTGCAAAATTAATGCTCATTATTTTAGCAATCATTTATAGTTTATAGGTACAAATTGTACAGTAAAATATTTATTTCAATTTTCTATCCATTAGTTACTCTGCAAAATACATACTAAAACCCTCACTTAAAAAATATACAAATTCTCTAGGTCACATAACTTAGACTTTTGATAAAGCTTTTCTGGGTTTAGTTCCTTACCCCCTAGGCCACAAAATCCCTCTTGAGGTGTCATCATTGGGGACTCCATCTGCCTGTTATCACAAATCTTGTAGTTTCCCCGAAGAGTAATCTTATACAGGATGGCAGAGGGGACAGGAAACTAAATCCATGAACTGCAAAAACCCTAACCCCCACAAGATGGATGGTTGTTAGGCCAGTTAGGCTTTCCTTTGCTTTATGCCACTAAAGGAAGCCCAATTGACAATGGGGGAAACCCAGACCTATTGTGAAAAGACAGACCTAAAGCAAGTCACCAGATCAAACCCTAAATGGAGAATACGTAAGGTGAAAGCTTGAAACCCTAGGTTTAAAGGATTAGCCACAAAATAAGGATTGCTTGGGTAGAGGTGGTTATAGCTATTGCTAATGTTACTCAGGCAAGAAAACATAGTGAATTATGGAGTTTATGATTCAATATAGGATCAGTGTGTTTGTTTAAACCATCAAACCCAGGAACCTAGGGGATTTAAGCAAGAATATGGAAAATTCCCAAGATGAGGTTGATACAAAGAATTAAGGATTTTAACACACCTACTTGGATGAAAGATTCAACAATGTGAGAAAATCCAAGTAAAACCGAAAAAAATGCACAGGGAACTGGTTGCTACACTGGGAGGGGCGCTTTTCTCTCTAAGGATCAGAGCCTGGAGATGAGGAGATGGAGTCTACAGTTGACACCTATGAGGGAGAGAGGATCTCTCAAGATGGCCGACAAAACCCAGATCGCCAAATTTGCAGATTCCCTACCCAAATCGATTCGATAATTTTTCCTACTTTTTAATGAGGGTTTTTCAGTTAAAAAAAGGTGATGGGCAATGCATGAAAAAATCAACGGACAGAGAACTCACTTGAGAGATGTACCTGAATCATGTTGATAAGTTCCTGGATGATGAAGAATGTTTTCCTTCCGATCAAATGAGAGTTCCGAGCAAGATCTAGATGAATTGTTGCTTCAGTCAGTGACCCTAGCACCCCCTTCTACCTGCCAAGCCAAAGAATTTAGTTAGCAAGAGAAATGAAGGGGATTCACAATGTAAAGAAAGTACAGGAAATGAGAAATCATAAGGAAGTAATCTCTCCCTGATAATCAAAACCCGAGAGCCAGCACAGGGTGAGTCCTCCCACCAATGTGCCTTCCCTAAGTGCCCCTCCTTCAACCTACGAAAAGATGGGTGCAAGAAAATATACAAAATCTATGCCAGATTTATCTCAATGTAGAAGAATGACAGTGCCAGTCATCATCTCATTCATTTATCAAACATGAAACAAGTGTTGAATCGCAGATAAAATCTCTTTATTCAATATTTCAGTGCCAAAGCTCATGGTTTACAATGAGAGGGATCACCTCTCTTAAATAGCTTGAGAGTGTGTCCGCATTTTACCTAACTGTCATCCGACGGTTGAGATTAAGACATCATCAATGGTGGAGATCATCAATACAATGATCAATACATTGATCAAGATGACCCAATCAAAGTGGGGGCACACTTTTGCTCAAAGACACCTCCCTAAGGTGGAAATCATAACATAACATAATGTTATCACATATATAGCAGTTGGGCTACCATATTCTATTTTCTAGATTCAGTACATTTTTCAGCCAGAACTCCTACATATGAGATGTTGAGATGAGCAGCTTTGAAGGATCATTATGTTATCAGTGGACTATAGTACTCTCCCATGTCAGTACTGAGTCTCAGGACATTCAAATTTGAGGACTGATGTAGCCATTTAGTCATTTGCAGAACAGTGAGTGATGCTCAGATTGGTGTTAGTGTTTTCTCATTACACAGATGATGGTTCAGATGGATTATTTGCATGGTTATGACTCAGCATTTATTATATTTTGTTATGGTTATCATTTCTCTTATACTCATTTTTGTGACATATACTAGCATTTAGTGTCATGATCTGGCGGTCATAATTATATGGACTTAGATGTATTTGTATTATGTATTGATGTCCCTACTTAGACTTGGAAGTTCCTGATCTATACTCATTGGTTTTACCCTCCCTAGGGAGAATAGAGGTAGTCATTCCCACCATACTCTGGTTTGCTAGTGTTGGCTTCATTGTTCATTGTCTCCACCCATCCATTTCCTTCCAGTTTTGTTTTAACCCGACTTACTACTTGACTTGTGGCATGGAAGACCTTTCCCCGCTAGAACCTTTGTTGGACAAACCTCCATGTTTATATTGTGTCTCAGCTCTAAGTTGGTGACAGAACTTGCCTTTGGTGAGTTGGATTGTATGCCTGAATCATCCTGGTCGGTTGTCCCAATGTTTGGCATTGTGCAGAATTCCCCCTGGTCACTCAAGGTGTAGTTGGATAAAACTGAAAGCTCATGTACTACTTGTATTTGAAATATTTATATATGGGCCCATGGAAATTGTAAATTCTAAAATGTGTTTCTTAACATATGTGAGCAAAGGGTAAGAGCAATGAAATGCTAAAATACCCCGTGAAACGTATAAGAAAAGGTCCCAAAAGCAAATGGTTAAATATATGCTATATCCAAATATTCCTGGGCTTATAAAATTGAATATGTCCTGGATGAAAGCTGCAGTTAGCTATGCTTTTAAGCACTCGTGAAGTCCAAAAGGGTCATATAGGCCAAAAAGGCCATGGAAATAAAGTTGATGGTCCTAATGAACCTGGATCAAACTTGATGTAGACATGATGCCTAAGTTGAATAAGCACTCTCTGAACAACTCAACCATTTGTGAGACACTGCCATTCCCTGTGTTGTTGTTTGTCCGGCATGTGGTTATAGTGAGTATTCCCTTTCCATATCCAAAGTGTCATGATGTTAAGTTGGTAGTCATCCTTTTCCCTAGCCTTGTCAATTTCAACCTTCACCCTTCAATAGCAAACTGACTACAACTATGAAGTGAGTATAGTTCTAAAAGTCTGGTCTAAGTAATAATAAATAAAACCCTATATATGTATTTGGTTGATGTACCGTCAGTGAGGTGACTGCTACTTGTTATGATTGTTACTTAAATGATTTGTAGAGCATGTCTTAGTCTTGTAACACTTGCAGCAGATGGATGATAGCCTGAGTTATATTATTGGTATCTAGTCATTTATAGGTGATTATATTGTCTATTGGATATTGTTGATGATCAGGCGGAGACCTGAAAAGGGTATGAGTATGCACCCTAGATGGATTTGGACTCTCTGAGTCTAGTGAGATATCTTATTTTCAGTTTCGAACACCTGCAGATATGATCAGGCTCATTTTACCCTTCTGATGCATTTTTGCTTCACAGGATGATGTGTCTGAGCAGGGAGATGTTTTCATGGGATCTCCTAGGGCGTTGTATGGGGCATAAGGGTTGCAGCCACTTGATTATACCATAGTACCCCCATCCTAAAGAGCTTGGTGGGCTTAGTTGGACAACGCAAGCACCCTAGGAGGTTGTTTTGGCAGGTTCACAATTCCCGAGGCAGATTAATAAATAATTAAATGGCTATTGAAGAAATAGATTTGGGCTACTGAGGCAAGGAAATGACATGGGATGAGTCATGATGACGAGTGTGATGTCCTTCGCTCCTTCTCCAGTAGTTGCAGCACCTGATTGGTCCCACGCCTATTTTTTAGGCTTTTTATATTATTTTCTAGAGCTTTTGGGAGGCTCACAATTTCCTCGAGGCACAAAGTCAAAAAATTCAAATATTATATTGTTTTATTGTGCCATGAGGCACCCAGAGGGAGTTAGTTAATACTCTATGGACCCACCATGTGCTTCATTTATTTCTTGTTGAGTGGGGTACCCTCTTTTCGGGTGATTTAGTCCACTTTGGTACTTTATGGTTATATTGATCCATGTATTGTATGTTGAGCTCATCTCAACCATTGATTAGAACATTTATATCTTTTAATATTAACCACTCGTTTTGAAAGTGGTTAGGATTTTGGTTCTCTCGTTCCTATTAAAAGAAGAGAGCTTCTCATTTGTAAGGGGTCTTTGGCTCTTGGATCTGATTAATAGAAAAACTTTCTTGTGGATTTTTTTGCATCTCCTTTGCATCTGGTGTTCTTAGATGTTGATTGGAAAGTCTTTTGTTTCCTATCATTCAGGAAATTTGTGTGAGATCTATATTTTTTCGGGATCATTGTCTTATCTACAGGAGGGCGACTTCACTTAGGCGTTTTTGCAGGGGGACCTCAACTCACTTGGACTGACTTCGTCTCTAACAGGGGGTTTTCATTAGCTTCATTGTGATCTATGATTACATCTTGTTATTTTTCTGTAGATCTTGTCTTTTTCTCATGACACAGTAAATTTGATATTGTTGACGTTTGCTTGACCAGGAGGAAGGGTGCATTGGTCTCTTGGAGCAAAACGTTGGGCTTAGAAATCACACAGGTCTTCTCAAATTGATCGGGATAGCAAGGATCATCACCTTCAAGGACTCTACAAGGATTTCCAAGTAAGATCTGCAGGTTAGTTCCTTTCTTCGGAATCTCAACCCATCGACACATGCTTTTCTTCATTTTACTGAAAAATTCCATAAATAATAAAAAACCAAAAATTCTAAAAAATACATTGCTCGATCTCTGGACAAACCACGGCTGGGTTTTGTAGATCGGATCTTCCCCTCTCCAATTTACCCTCAACGCTGATCTGAAAGTGGCTGGTTTGCCCTAGTTCTGGAAAACTGTCTGCTCAAACCCCAACGCTCCTCATGAATTTCTGACTTTTTCTGGGTTTTGATTTTTCTGGCAAAATTCTTTCTTGGGTTTGTAGATCGAGTCACCCTCATTCCAAAAAACCTCCAACGCTGAGCTAGATGCTGACAGGTGGCCCTAGATCTGAGAAACTGTCTTCCAGGACCCTAGCGCTCCTCATCATTTTTGTGACTTTTTCCCAGATCTAATTTTTTCAGCGATTTTCCAACTTGGGTTTGTAGATCAGGTCACCCTCATTCCAAAACACCTTCAACGCTGATTTGTTGTTCTCCAGATTGTCCTAGATATGAGAAATTGACTTTTCAAACCCTTGCGCTAGCCTACTTTGTTGTTGGTGTTCCTCGTAGACTGACTTTTCCGGCCAAACACTTTTTGGGTCTGTAGATCGGGGTATTTCCCAGGTGGGTGTCCTCCAACGCTGGGAAGATAGTGACTCCATTGCCTTAGATCCAACAGGCACTGATCTCCAACTCTAGCTCTACCCCCTCTTTGGCCTCATTTCCTTGTGATTTGATTTTTCCTTGATGACTTGGGTGCTTTGACATTGTCATATCTCTCATCGAGTCTATCCTTCAACGCTGAGCTGTTGTTCTCCAGATTGTCCTAGATATGAGAAATTGACTTTTCAAACCCTTGCGCTAGCCTACTTTGTTGTTGGTATTCCTTGTAGACTGACTTTTCCGACCAAACACTTTTTGGTCCTGTAGATCGGGGTATTTCCCAGGTGGGTGTCCTCCAACGCTAGGAAGATAGTGACTCCATTGCCCTAGATCCGAAAGGCACTGATCTCCAACTCTAGCTCTACCCCCTCTTTAGCCTCCTTTCCTTGTGATTTGATTTTTCCTTGATGACTTGGGTGCTTTGACATTGTCATATCTCTCATCGAGTCTATCCATTGGTACGAGATAGCCCCAATCATGTCCTTGACCTCCCTGCATTGATCACGTTTCCCAAGGTAGCAGCTATCCTCACTTGTTGCTAGTACCTCAACCCTAGATCAAGCATTTTCTTCGTAGGTTACCTGTGTCCCACTTTGGATCAAGCCTCAATCTTCTGAAACTCTCATCCAAAGCCTTGGTTCACCTAGTGACATCACCCATAGATCTAGGGTTTCCATCTCCTTACACCTTACGTACCTCAAAGTCCATTTGATCTGATCTGGTGTCTAGGTTTGATCTCTCCTATCGGGAGTAGATCTGGGTCTCCCCCTTTGTTGTCTTGGACTAAGACACATAAAGTGAAGGCTGCCTTGATTGGCGTGACAACCATCCATTTGGGAGTCTAAGTAGTCTTGGTTCCACCTCCTTAGTTGCTTATCCTTCTACCATCCATCCTGGATCCACCTCACATAGGCAACTACAAGGTTGGTGATAACACATAACATACAACATGATAGTAAATCAAAGGGGGTCGTTAGGGTCTTAATTCACCCTATTCTCCATTACAACCTTATAAAATAAGATATAACCATATAATACATCAATTGGCTAAGCGAGGGATGCCCCTTGGGGGACGTCCTCACTGGTTAAGCCAAACAAAATAATCTCAAACGCAATGCTGGCTGAATATGCTATAGAACTGTCCGGTGAGCCAAAATATATCATCTAAGAAGTTTCCCTGCCATTTCCTTGACCCAACAGGCCAAATCAATTTTTTTAGTGAATTTCCTGGTTCATTTCTGGTGGTACATCCTCTAAAACTGAATAAAATCATCATAACTCTATCCCGGTTGAGAACTGGGGCAAACTAACTGTACTGAATGATTTGGAGACATAGAAGAATGGTATAAGTGACTACTCATACCCCTGGAACACTACAATGCTCTAGTAGAACCAAAAAGTCTACAATCTGTAATAAAATTTGATCATTTGGCCCATAATTAAGTGATAATAATCACTAATCGTGAGATCCGAGGCCAAACTATCAAAACTGAAACCCCAATATTGGTCTTGGGCATGTCTGAGACAAATATAAGCATTGTTGTTTTTTGAGTCACTTCCTTGGGAACCGTATTTGACTTGGTCAAAGTACCCAAAATGAAGGTGAGATACAGTACTGGTATGATCTTGCATGTATCCAAGGTAAGAAATGCTCCAATGGTGTATATCAAAACCCAACTTAAGTCATGTTATTTAGAATCATGGTGACAATAATAATACTAAGTAGGATATACCTCTGCTTTTAAAAGATCATTGAACCTTCTGAAAGTCTCTTGTGCATGCCATGCTTACAAAGTTTAAACAATCTACTAGTGCTAGGTGTAGGTGGAAAACAAGGCTTAAGGTAAAGGGGAATGACTCATGACTGACTTTGACTATGTGATCTCTCCAAATGATAACCAAAAAGACATGCATGACAGATAGTAACAGGGAATGGTGGTGTCTCACAGATGGATAAAGTACTTGGGCTTGTTTCCTTCAAGCTCTAGCAAGTTTTCCTTTTCATTTCTTTACAATACAGGTCAACCTTTAAAGGCGGGTGCCTTGGAAGCCTTATGGGCTCTAGTACAATACAAGTCAACCTTTAAAGGCAGGTGCCTTGGAAGCCTTTTGGACATGGAAACCCACGAAAAAACCCAAGATGGGAAAATCGGTGCACCAATCAGATATAGATTTTATTATGAGAAAATATGGAACTTTAACAATCACTGCTAATCACCCAAACTTGGTGAAAGAGTACCCAGCAAAATCACTGGACAAACCCCAACTAAAACTCCAGCACCCCTCTGCGTGACTGTACGACTAGTTGTATGGCCTCCCACACATGCAGATCTGTACAACTATACTGTTGTACAGAATCTATACGGTCTATACGGCCTTCCTCTATAGTTGTTCCCTCTCGATCTGTACGACCTTTGTCCTTCCTGGTAGCTCGGTGATCCTGTTTGTTCGCTCCTCCGTCTTCCCAGCTAAATCCTTTGTCTGATTTTCTCTCTCTGTCTGTATCTTGTCTCTGTCGGAATATAAGTGTGTCCTCTCCACAAATTGACCTTTCTTTTATAACTTTAGGTAAAGAGAGAACCTTAATTTCACTTTCACCTAAAGTCAATAATTAATTATATCACTTTAATTTATTTTCCAAGGTAAACTTAGGAAAAGTAAATTAAATACAACGGGTTTCCTGATTTAAGTCTTTTGCATGCAAGAAGGCCTTCCTTGTTACTGTTATTTTAACAGTCCATAACCTTGACGGGTTTGCCTCTCCATGCTGCTCCCCTATGAAGGGCAGATGAACCTTACATTATACAAAGAATGAGTGCTCAACCCCTTGGCCATTGACGACTTTTTAAACATTTATACTTTGCATCATTTAGATATAGTTTTTATGCATTTCGATGCTTTAGTGTTTAGCAACACCGTTGGGAGGAGTACTTGTTTTGAGGACTAAAGGAGAACTACGCGGTGAACAGCCACACTGGCCAAGCCAAATACTTCTTAGCCAAAGACACATAACAACATGGAGTCTAACATGCATAGGGATCAAGATGGAGAAAATATCTTCAATTTCACAAGTCTCAATCAATCTAAGTCATGGGATAAAATTCAACAACGGATGAACTAGATGAATGGAGACACATGACATTTGGGACCAAAGCAGTACTAAGGTTTAATCATTTGTGTAAAGCATGGCATGGGCAACAGTGTTCAACATTTAGCTCTTTGATCGATCTTAGCACAAGTTTAGGCATCATTATATATAAGCATAGGTCACCATGATCATCCTAACAAGACAAGCCTAAGTGTTTAATATACATCATAGAGAAAAAACAGACCAAGAGACATATACCTGATCTCACCATGTATACCTCTCTCCATCTAATAAGCCCCTCTCTAACTATGTACCATATCTGCTTTGTTACTCTACTCAAATGAACTAGATCACCACTGAAATCCTCTCAATGGGCAATTGTATCTCAATCCTAGTAAGGAAAAAACTGGTAAACAAAGTTCTGAAATGGTTGATGCTATAATGATCCATGCTAAAATCCCATGTGAAGGAATAGCTCAGAAGAATAAAGAGGTCTCTCTATATGCTACATCATGGTAACCCTACTGCAAATGTATATGTGATAACATTGCTCTTTATCGAAGGCACTACTTGTTGTCGCCTTTCACGCACATGGGGGGGATTAGCGCAACAGAAATCTTCAAGCTGCTAAGTGCGTACTTGGGGGTAAGTCTCGAGTCAGGTGCTATCACCTGATCTTGACTCCTCCATTTAAGCCACTACTAACGGAGCCAAGGGGGGTAGTCCCTATGAAAGAGTTGCTAAGGCTCTTAGTTTTATTAGTTATGAATGAATTATTTTGTTAGGAGTTTTCATAAATCAATACTGAAACAAGCTACTTGCAATTTATAACATAAATGACCTGAAAGAAAAATATGAAATTGAAGATAGTGTCAATGTCGAATGGAGTCTAATGTTGCAGAAAGCTATAAATGTATTGCAAGTGGAGTCTTGTTCAGTTTTAAAGTTATTAAGGATGAATTAAGTTATGGGAAGGGGATTCTCGATATACTGTGAAGTATTGAGAATATGTTCGGATTCTGAGAAGGTGACTCTGCATGGGAATATGTGGGCCAGATGGAGTCGTGGGAAAGTGTTCAACGCTACACCAACAAGGATGTATCCTAACTGGGCCCCATTTTCATTTTCTAGTTGTTCTCGCTTTCCCTAAAGAATTTTCCCACTATTTCTCAGGCTCGTTACGCCGGATTTTCGTAATGTTTTGAGGAAATTGATTTTATTAAAATGAGTTTGCTTAGTTAGATGTGAGAAATCAATCAATGCACATTCCTGCTTTTGATTATCCCAAAGCGCAGGGAAAACCTGCAATGGGCAAGAGCATACATCAGAATGGCAAATTGTTTTATTCCAAATTGATACTGTAAAACGAAAAAATGTAACATTGGTGAGACTAATTACTACGAAAAGGAATATCTTTTTCCCAAACAACTTTTTGGGGTAATTTGGTAGATCAATGTCGGGTTAGGGTTCGTTACTTTGTCCAAAATGAAAAAAACTAATTAAGCAAAGAATATAGCTCGTGAAGGCAGATTGTGTGCATGTGTTGTAAAAATAAAACGTTAGAAAAAGACAAACCATAAAAAGACACTCTGAGACCCCCCAAGGGGGATGGAGTGTGGGTGCTGTGTAGCCCACCTCCTTTTATTTATGATTTATTACAATGCTATTTTAGATAAAGAACTGCTTTTTGACCCTCAAAAACAAATCAAAACGACTTACAAATTGCTCAGGAAAGAAGGGGGAAGTGGGTTGGATCGTGGATGCTTTGGATGGCCCAAAACTTGATTTTTTGGCAGCACCTCCCTCTCTTTTTCCTTCGACCTGCTAAAAGACAGCAAGCTAATAAAGTAAAGTTAGTGAGTTAATGCTTTAAAAATAACCTAGTATTTGTTGAACGATAGAAATATTTTGCTACTTCGAGAACTAGGAAAGAGGAACTAAATCTAAACTTTTGATTATGAAACAAAAACGCTTTTTTAGATCTAATCAAACAAGTAAATAAAAATGATGAAATTTAGCATACGATTTACTTGTTAAATGAAAGTAAACGAGAGAGATAAAATTTTAAGAAGGAGAAGAAAAACTGCTCAAATCTTGAATCTTTCTTGCAAGATTGGAAGGATCTTTGATGGGGGTAAAGAATGCTTATGTGTTGGCTTCAACTTATAATCCAAAGCAAAGGTGATTCAACCGAGCTCAACCTTTCACTCGGGATGGTAATCTGCACATTCATCAAGATTGTACGAAAATAATTAGATCTAGTACACCCCACAGTTAGAAAACCAAAAGATCATGAATTATAACCGACTAAAGCATGAACCCTTAGATCGCTAATAGCAAGAAAATAAATAAGCAAATTGACAGCTGCAAATGCTTACCCTACATGCTACAAAGAACCTTCTATGCCAGACTATTAGTTATGCAAAGCAAAATAATTGAACAATACTACCTCACAAAGAAATCACCATATGCACAACTTGCCACAGATCATGAGCCTCCAAAGCCTTTCAAATTTTATTCATAAAAAACAATTACAATGATACAAGAGAAGAGGTTTTTTGCTTCCGTCTAAATGAGGAAGAAAACCTTGCTTAAATAGGAAACATGAAAGCAAACCCCAAGGGGAGTGAATTTTCCAAGTGTTGGAGCTTTTTGAGATGATTGGGGCCGAACTAGAGTGAACTAGAGGTGGTAGGCGCCACCTCTCAAAAGGTAGGTCACCCCCCCTCTTTTTGTGACACATACAACAAGAGGTGAGTTTTTTCATGGATAAATGCACCCCTCTAAGAAGAAATTTCCCCCCTCATAAATTTGATTGAATCAAGCCAATTTGATCTTGATTTGGTCTCCAATTATCCCCATCATCATCCTTAGTTAACTTGGAATATGTCTGGGACAAGTTCCCACTGATTTAGGAATGTGTTTTTTCTCCATATTTTCCTTTTTTCTAATTTTTTATTCACTTTTGGCCTTTTTTGGAGAAAATTTCACTTAAGTGATAAATAATCACTTAAAACTTAGGATAAGTGTGTCTAGGGGTTAAGTGGGAGCTCTGGCTCCAAAAACAAGCATCCACATGACCAAATTGGCTCCCTAGGCCCAATTTTATAACCTTTTGAACTTTTACAATTAAAATACACTTTATCGATGATTTTATTAAAAATTAAAAAATCCTATGAAAGGCTTAGCGCATGTCAACGAAACATTGGGACTATGACTAGCATGGTATAATACATAGACCCTAGGAATTAATAACCTTTTAAGGCATAATCACCAATTTTACTATCCCGACTTTGGAGGATTTTAAGCGAAAACTCGAGAACTATATGTCACTTAAAAATACGTCACATAATCGACGAGGGAAAAAACACTCAAGCATGATGACCTTAATGACCAAGTCCTAAGAAGGCCAAGGATTTTACAAAAGAAACCATCATGCTATGTCATTTATTACAATTCTCCCAAGGGGGTGTGAACCTGCGAAAAAGGGACCACAACTGGCCCTGATGAAACCATGGAACTTTCTGAGCACTTAGTAAGAACAATTGATTTGTTACGATCCTTGGTGGCTCACTTGAAAAATCCCCTAAGTGCAACATAGTGGAAAACACTAGTCAGATTAGCACTTTGCCCTTCCTAGATAGCTCACTGTTTTTTTGGTTTTGTGATCTATTTTTTGCTTGTGAGTTTCAATATTGTAAGATCCATCATCTAGCAAAACATAAAAGGTGTTAAGAGGTCTTAGTCATCAACTAAATCTTTGTCCTAGGAA
This sequence comes from Pseudotsuga menziesii, assembly GCA_001517045.1. Lineage (NCBI taxonomy): Eukaryota > Viridiplantae > Streptophyta > Pinopsida > Pinales > Pinaceae > Pseudotsuga > Pseudotsuga menziesii. The sequence continues at coordinate 447,135 of LPNX011188687.1, read as the reverse complement.
TTCTCAACCTTTCCCATTCGATTCCCCAAGGGTAGTACTTAGCCACTTTTCACCTAGCACCATTATCTTAGACCTTGTTCATCATTCTTTAGTCATCAAAGGAACTTATTTGGATTGTATTTCTTCTCTTGTAAAGCCTCACAGTCCAATCATTTTAAAATTGGTGGCTATCTATGGTTGGTCTAGGGTTTCATCAGCAGGATACCTTAAGTACTCTATTGTTATAAGTACTCTTAAGTACTCCATGGTGGGACTTGGAGTTAATCTTTTTCATTGATAGGGTTTTTGGCTACTTTGACTTAGTATTGAGTTACTAGCCTCTTGCTCTAGTTGGTAAAATCTTGAATAGACAAATTGAGTAGGGACGTTGACCTCGATATCTAATTGCCCCAAGGTTGAAAAGGATAAGGTCATAACCCTTTGTTTTTCACTTTTTTTTATCAAAATACTCTTGAAAATTTTATTACAAAAATCCCAAAAAATATAATATTAGAAAAACCCTAAAAATAATAAAATAAAAATAATAAAATTTATATTTCAAAAAATATTTGGAAATTGGAAATTCTGCTCCCATAAAATGATGCACTCTAGTTGAATTAATGGTGGATCTTGAAGCGCATTTTCATCATGTGGTTAATGTTAGTGATATTTTGGTATTTGTATTGGCTAGGGTTTTGTATTGCAGATCTATTATTGGAGGTACAAGTACATTGATCATTTGAGACAAGCTTTAAGGCTAGAAAAGTTGTTTCTAGGCCTATTTTGATCTCTAAGGGGTTGGTAGGTCATTGGGAAATGTGTTGAGCTGGACCACACTCTACTTGAGGATTGTTATAAAGCTCATATAGGATCTGATATTCCACTTTCAGAACTGAGGCCTCTTCTTCACCCTCATGCTCATCTCCCCTACTCTACTACCAAAGGTACATCTTACATAGTAAGGATGGCATTGTTATGACTGATTTTCAACAAGTTTTATGAGATACATTCACTCTTGTAATCCTATAATAGTAGTAGCAATTTGATGTTATATTTCTTGGGATCCGTGATAAAGCTCTTTAACTCCTCCCTCTCTTTCAGTGATTATTATACTTCATTGTTTTTACTCCATAAGGCACTGATCTATGCCGAGAGGTTTCTTTTGAAACATGGTTATCTGTTGTCTAGGAAGTCACAAATATTGTTCACCAAATTCTAGGGACTCCCCTTGGTCCTAGGAACTGACCTAAGATGTTCAAGAAGCTAGGCTAAGTTAACATTGGTCTTGTTATCACTCAAAGTGTAGCTACCACCAAAGCTATCCTTTCCAGGATGGTAGAGTTAGAGTAGCTAACGAAGTGACACCACAAGGGACCCGTCCACTATTGTAGAAGGGTAGTTTTCACACCGGATAGGATCCTGTTGCCTGAGATCTAGCTATAAGAAAAGATCAAGGGGGAGACTCTGATTAGCCAATGAAGGCTAATGACTTGAACAACACACAAAACCAAATGATACAAGATAAAATAACAATGCCTTGAATGATGAAAACCCTAGATCTATGGAAATACTAAGGGATCAAGGAATTAGGGTTTGCATGGGGAGGATTTAGCTATGCAAAATACTCAACCAAAATATTCAATCCCAGTAGTGAATTTATAATGGTAGATCTAGGAGATCAAGTTCCTTAGAAAGATACCCAAATCGTGCCACCTAGGGTTTAGCCAAAGAAATGTAAAATGGACATGAAATAGGGTTTGATTAACGAAAGACACTTGAGATTGATTGCTTGACACTAGATTTGAAAATTCGAGAGGGTTCAAGCAATACTTGACAAATTTGGGAAAATAACTAAAAACCCATGGAGAGTAATCTGCCTAAAGAAGACCAGTGCTAGATCAAGGGGTAAATGGAGTAGTTTCTTGCTCAAACTTGGTTCCTAGAGGTTTCCAATTATTTTATACTTGGGTTTTAAGTTTCAAACCAAAATAATTGCCGGATCTATCATATCTACAAATGAGGGTTTTAACTTTAAGAGTTTTTATTGTGACAATTGGAAAAGACCCCGAAAAAATAAAATATTAGCAGAACATGCCTGGATATGCTTGCGGCTGTCAAATATGATAATGATCTTCCCCCTCCGATCAATTGTGAGTGTTTTCTATGCCTCCTTAAGAGAAGTCACTATGCTTCCACGATGACCAATGCGTCCTCCTCCTACAAATTAGATCTACAAAGTAAAAATCGATTTGTGAAGAGAAAATTGACTGATGAAGGATTAATAAAAAAGCATCAAGATGATCACTAGATACAATAAAGATAACCCTAGAACCAAAACCGAAGTATAGAGCTTAGTCACAATAGCACCCCCATTAAATCGCTATCTCCAGCAAGAGTAAGACACCCTGCAAAAATGATTTAGCAAAGCATAGATCCACAAGAATGCTAAAGAGAAAAATACTTTCCAATTTTCATAAAATACATTCGACAGAGATTTTGATAATTTTCACAACAATATTTTATTATCACTGGAATCCAAGAGCCAAAAGCCTCATTACAAATGAGAGAGAGCTTCTCAATATATAGATCTCTCCAATGCAAAATACCTAGCTCCATGCTATGCACTAATTTTGCACTTTGTGGATGTCCAGTGAGCCGCCAGAGTATTGAACAAGTCAATTGTTCATTGTCAATGCTGAGAATTTCCTTGGTTACATCAGGACCAGTTGTGTTTTCTTTTTTTTTATAAAGTGCACGTTCATACCCCTTAGGGGCGTTGTAATAAATGCTCTAACATGATAGAATTTTTGTAAGGAACTTGGCTTCCTAAGACTTGTCTATCAATCCGATAATTCCAAGGTGTTTTTTCCTTTGTCAATTATGCAATGCCGAATAAGCGATGTATAATTTTCGAGTTTTTTACTGCATCTCCAAAGCTGGAATTTTTGTCTTGGTGGTTAGGTTGTTGAAGGTTGTTAAATTTCATGTGTCGATGTATATAAGCGTTTTAGGCATCGGTATTGAGTCATATGCACATGTACTAGGTCCCCCTAGAGTTTCATCCGATTCCGAGAAAAATAATTTTTTTTAGGCCATTTTTTAATGGTTTAAATGGAAAAATTCAAAATGTAAAAAATGTATGATCCAGAGTCTATTTTTGGCATGTATGGGCTCATTTTCAAGCTAATAGCACCTCCTTCACCCTACGGCCCACGTTTCCCATGGTTCGGGTGACTATATCGTCCCGTATGGCATTATTTCGCTCAAAATGCTACATAATGTCAAAAAAATGCTAAATTTTGACAAATTGCACTAAACTCAAAAATAAAAAATCAAAGTTATAATTCAAAATCATGATCTATAAAGGCTGGAGAATGTTTTTATGTGGAAGATATATTAAACTTTGGTTAAAAGCATGCATTATTTATTAATGGAAGGAGGCTAGCGAATTGATGAAGGAAAACTCACACGTGAGCTAGTTTGGGCCCTCACGTAGATGGTTTGACATCAATTCTTTTTAGCGTGGAGTGACTTGGAATCTCAACGCTTTCTCTCCCATCAATCAAGCGACCTCATCCCAAGAATCAAGAGCATGATTTTGTGTTGATTGAGGTAGGTAGCGAATGGATTGAATATAGAGGAGTGTGAATCTCCATTGGCTCACGTTTTGTATAGGTGGTGCATCCTCTTTGAAGCAGACTCCACTCAAACTCCAATTAAATCCCAGGTCTATCTCCATGAACTCGAGCTTGTTGATGTAATTGTAACTTCGGAATGTATTCACTTGTATTTCTTATCTATTGTAACCCGATGTTTATTCCGGGATGTACTTGACTCATGTCATGCCCCAATGTTCCGATTGGGAAGTTTCTATAATGTGAAAGTCATGTCAAGTCATTATGGGTAACCCTCCTATTGGTCAAGGGTTAAAGTCCCCACAGTTGTGGGGCCCTTGGGTTATTAGACTATCCTAGTGAAGTCGACCCTAGGTGAGTCATTGTAAATCGGGGAAATAGTCCCCACCATTTGTGTTACCCTCCTATTGGTCGGAGGAGGCAAAGTCCCCACAAGTGGTGAGGCACTAGGGTTATTAGACACTCCTAGAGATGTCGGCTCTAGTAAGTAATTGTTAAGTGAGGCCGACATGTTGGAGTGCACTTCAAGTGAACAAAAGAATATAAATAGAGAGTGAGCCTCTCTATTTATCTCACTTGCAACACTCACACTCACTCATTGGGACGCATGAGTGAGAGAGGAGAAGCTCTCTCAGTGTGAGAGAGAGAGACTGCTGCTGTCGGGAGATCATCTTACTGTTTTCTGGTTTTACCTTTGGTGCTGATTCTATCTCTAAGGAAGTTGCGAGGTTTTCTCCTTTATGGTTTCCCCGAGAAAAATTCTTTGTCTCTTGTCTCTTGTGTTGTGCTTATGTTTTATTGCTGTGCTTGTTATTCTCTCAGTGAAAAGATCCTAAGATCATAATGCTAGCTTGAATGATGAAAAACTAACAAAGCTCACGCTGTGTCATCTAGCAGTTGGTTGTTTTCCCCTCGGGGCTTGGTTACTCTATAGAAGCAAGGTCGCCTTCCTCATTCTGGATGGAAGTAAGGAATGTCTGCTCATGTAATTTGTTTATTGTTACCATTTGAATAAAGTTGAAAGCTTTGGAGCCTTATGAAGTGTAACTCTATGGGTGCATACTTTTGGTTGATGAGGTGATACTGCTGCATTTCTGTCATGCTTTATTTTTCATAATCGATTTGGATTAGAAGGTTATCCTAAAACACGTAGAGTAAATATTTGTAGTTGTCAATTTATTTACCTACTCTTTTACTCATAGTGATTTAAGAAGGCATGTTTTATTAAGTTGTAGCTCATACTTTTTTTATTTCCTACCGTGAAAAGTACCAGATCTAATATATTTGTTGCAAGTGTGAAAGCTTTTGTTTGTAGATCATAATCGTGAGTGAAAGGTTGAGCTAAGATGCATCTCCTTTTCTTGGATCTAGATCAAAACACTTGTGGTTTCACCTTCTATTTTCTTTGTTTTCCAAGAGATTTAATCTTGAGTAGTTGTTTGTGCTTCTTTCTACAAAAAACCACAACCCTTTCTCAGTTACTTTATTTCCGCAAGTTAAAATCAGATCTATAAGGCTAATCATTCTCGTTTTACTTGGTCCCATTTCTAGATCTAGGAAGTGTTTCAATTTTACATTTAAAAGCTTGGATTTAGTTAGTACTTTATAATATCCCAAATACTGATATTCTCTAATGTTCTATTGTAGTCCTGACTCACACACTCAATCTTATACAAAAATACGAAATAACTATGCATACAAACTTGCCATGCAAAAATGCCCTAAAATGTAGTTGAATTAGGGTTAGGGTTTGCAGAGAGAAATTAACACTTACCACGGATATTTCGGCTATTAATGACTCCAGATATAGCTGCATGCATAAAGATCTAGGTAGGTGGGCTAGTAGTGCTTCTTTCCTCCGGTGTTACCGACCCGCTGTACCGTAAGCACCCTCCAGACTGAAGGTGACGTTTTTGTAGGAGGAGAGGTCAAATCCGGCTGAAACTTTGTGGGATTGTCTATCTGCTGATGCTAGAGAGATATATTGTCACATGCGGAGGTTTGGCTGCCTCTAAGAGCCCTAGTGAATTGATCTGTGTTTCTGCTGCTCACGTCCCCCAAGCTCTCTGTTTGTTGATCGCTGCTCTTGATGAGCAAACCGATGGCTGATAGTCCCAAGATGCTGTAGGATGGGCCTGCTGAGAAAGAGGAAGCTAACATGTGGAGGAAAGACTGGGTTTTGTGGTCCCAACCAATCCTTTTGTGATTTCCTCGGTACTTCTAGCTGCAAACGTGGGTCTAACAATAATCCTTCGGAGTGTGCTGGATCTACGGATACTGAAGTGTATCATGAATGTTGTGGATAAACCTGGATGATCTATCCCAATAGGAGACTAGGGCATATATCTCATTAACAAACCCTCGTTCGCTAAAGACACCGTCTTCAACCCCAACTATCGCGGCTGCACGCTGTGCTGTTGTTCAAAACTCCAAAGTCAATCAACAATAATCATAGATATATCCTTTAGTCCCATAACCCTTCTTAAATAGATCCTTTTGCACTTTTAGGGTTTGCATGTCACTTTTAGGGTTTATGCTCACTTTTGCATGCATGCAATTCTAATTTCAAGTTGACCATGCTTTAAGATAATAACTCTGATGGCCCTCTTTACTATACTGAGGACTGAATAATTGTCGTAATGTGCTCCCAGTATTCAAGGTCCTCGGTCAATTCCATATTTATAAAAAATGAAACATTACAGTCCTCCCTCGCCAAAGATTATTGTCCTCAAGCAATGCCAACGCAACTCCACAATCAATCAAATTGAACCAACTGAATCCAGGCATGATCCCAGGGTCCCAAATTATCCTAGGAGATATGTAGCATCCTCTACTCAAAGAACTACACTGCACGGTACCATCACAAGATATCCCATTGAAGCCTCCTAGAAGTAGAGTAACTAACCATGGTGTAAACGAGGTATCATCACAAGAGACCTCCTGAAAGCATCCTCTAGCAATCACTAAGCTGCCAGTCACTGTAATCCCAGGGTCCCAAATCAATCTGAGAATTGCAAAGGTCAAAATGCATCCACCGCTACCCTGCGTAGTATCGACACAAGGAGCATCCTGTAGACTCCAAAGTAACCCCATCCGTAAACATTGTATCCATCCCTCATAAAGTCTCCCACCTGGATCCCATTGCAAACTTGTGCATCTTTCATCCCAAATATCCCAAGGCTGTTGTGGGACTATACCCCTGGCTAGGAATGGCTTCCCAAGAATCGCCCACTCAATAGGACACCACCCCTTAATCTCATCAAACCCCCCAAAAGCACCTTGTCCATAAGCACCATCACAAGGAATAATCCTACCAAGATGACATTTTGCCCTTTTGATTTCAATTGGAATACTCATATACTGCTGCCCAATTTCTCGATCCTAGCCAATCTGTAAAAACCATCTGCCATTATGCAAATGTGGACTCAAGCTACTGCAAGCCTTGTCTATGTACTCTTGAAGAGGACTGCTTTGAAATGCAATAGTATGTTTCTTTTGCTGCCCCATCAAGTAATACAAATGCTCTTCAATACTAGAAATCCTTATCGCTGACTCGGTACATACAACTCGAAGAACTGTAAGATCAACATCTCGTTCTACTATGGTGTCTCGGAGTATCTTGGTCCTCTCCTTCACCACTAGAATACTTTCTTTAACCTGTTCAATCCTTTTTCGGTGGTTATCATCTGGAAGTTCTATCTCATGCATGTATAAATTCTCCCTAACCTCCATTTGTGACTGCTCACTGTCTTGACTGCTGTGCTCATTGCCTTGCACCACATGTATTTCTCCTGTTATAATCGTCCGGATTCTTGCTGTAGGTGATGAAGAGTGTACTAAATCCAACTCATCACATGGCTTGTCCACAATCTGACTAACGAATGTGCTTGTGTCGCTAGACTCACAAAATGGCTCTAATGCTATCTCTTCATGCACATCCTCATCATGTACTGTTAACTCTGTTATCTACTAATTCTACACTTAGTGGATTTCCAATGAGCCGCCAGTTATTGAACATGATGCATGTTCGTTTCCAGAGTTCAGAAGTTCAGTGTGTTCTAGAGTTAGCCAGTTTTGGCTAACATTTTTATTTTTTTGTCGAAATGACCATGCCCCTTGGGGTTGTTATAAAGTGTGCTAGTAGGGGGCTCTTGAGTGGCTTGGTTCCCTTAGACTTAACAATCAAATAGGGTATTCCAAGGAGCTTTTTTCCTTGTCCATTATTTCTTTGCCTATAGCCGAGTTATAATCGATGAGTTTTTCTCCTGCTACCTCCAAAGTTGGAATGCCCAAATTTGGCAGTTAGGCCTTGGGGGGCTATTAGAGTCCAACATTAAAATATGAACCTACTAGACACTATTGGTATGTTATATGTTCATTTCCTAGGTCCCGGGATGGATCAAAACATTGTCCGAAATTTTTTTTCCTAAACATCCCTGGTTAATTAATTTTTTATTTTTTGACTATAGAGAAATAATTTAAATTTTCAATTAATTAAACCATTTTGCCCCTATGGTTTAATTGAAAATTTTCAAATTGTAATAATTAAGTGGTCTGGGGTGGATTTTGGCAAATAAAGACTTGTTTTCTAAGCCAAAACGCTCATTTAACCCCTAGACACACTTATCCTAAGTTTTAAGTGATTATTTATCACTTAGGTGAAATTCTCTCAAAAAGAGACCAAAAGTGAATGAAAAATTAGAAAAAGAAAAAATATGGACAAAAAACACATCCCTAAATCAGTGGAAACTTGTCGCAGACATATTCCAAATTGACTAAGGATGATGTTGGGGCTAATTGGAGACCAAATCAAGATGAAATCAAGTCAATTCCAATCAAATCCATGAGGGGACCAATTTCTCCTTAGAGGGGCACATTTAGCTATGATAGAGCTCACCTCTTATTGTATATGTGTCACAGAAAAAGGCAGGGGTGACCTACCTTATCAGAGGTGTCATCTACCATCTCTAGGTCACTCTAGTTCGCCCCCAATCATCTCAAAAAGCTCCAACGCTTGGAAAATTCGCCCCCCTTGGGGTTTTCTCTCATTATTCCTATTTAAGCGAGGCCTTCTTCCTCATTCCAAGAAGGAAGTGTTGCCAACTTTTTTGTACCATATTTGGATTAGTTGTGGAGCCGTTAGTTGACAAACATGGCAAATTTTTTATTCCAGTGTATCAGATGATCCGCCTTAGTGTCTAGCCAGTTTTGGCTACTCAGTTTTTTGTTTGAATAATTTTGACCATGGCCCCGTGGGGTTTGTAATAAAATGTGCTAGTAGGGTGTTTTAAGTGGTTCGGTCTCCTAAGACATAGAATTTCAACTAAGGTATTCCAAAGAGTTTTTTGCCCTTGACAACTATGCTTTGCCTATAGCCAAGTATAATTGACGAGGTTTTCTCCCGCTTCCTCCAAAGTTGAAATGCCCGATTTTGAATTCTAGGCATTGGGGCGTTATTAGAGCCCAACTGAGTATATATAAACCTACTAGACATTATTAGAATGGAGCATGGTCATGTCCTAAGTCACTAAGACCCTAAAAAAAAATTACCAGACGCGTCAAATTTTTTATTTTTTATTTTTTATTTTTTCTTAAGTTTTTAATTAAATTTTTCCATAAATTAAATGGAAAAATTCAATTTGTAATAAGTTAGTTATCTGGAACCCGAATTCAGTGATTGAAGGATCTAACCTTAAGCCAAAAATAATTCTTGATCACCAGCCAGCCGGATCCAACTTTCAGATCATCATTTGACCACATAACGCATATTTTCTCAAAAAAGTCAGTTTTGGGGAAAATATTGATTAATTAATTAAAATGCTTATTTTGGAGAAAATCCAAATCTCTCCAAATTAATCCGAATTCAGTGAAATGAAATGCAGAATGACATGGCATCAAGCATTAATGATGATTGCAGTTAACAGGAATTGGCTTCAGTTGGCATTCAGTGAGTATTCAAGACACCTTTAGTTAGCAAATTCGCCCTCTTCCTCTAGCTCATGAATTGGATGAGGTGGAGAGTATTCATTGGTTTGGTGATGTGTTCAAGGCAGAGAGTTGAGTGCATTCCTTATTATGTGCTAACCCTAAGGGTTTGGCACCCATCATACCTATTTGCAGCTACCACAAGGCCTACCTTGCGCCTCCTTCAAACTCACATGTCTCCTTCAAAGCCTCACGTTTCCTCTCTCAAACCTCACGCTAGCACACGTGGGAGGCTCTCATTTGATGGAGGTTGGGATCTAGAGTTGGGAGTGGGGGTGCCTTGCCTAGGTGGAGGCCTCCCCTCACTCTTAACTCCTCTTCTTGAGGTTTGGACTCTGAGTTATGTGCCAGGATGGCTAGGTCTGGGTTTTTTGGTTTTAGGGTTTTGGTCTTCATTCATTGTATAAATACAGGCTCTTTCAGCTCTATCAGGGGTGGATTTTTATGTAGAGAAACTCTAGTGAAACTTTGTAAATGCTTGTTGCTTTTATGCAACCGTTGGAATAAATTTAACGCTTTGGAGGCTCATATGGTGTGACATTGTGGATGAATGCTCTTGATGGATGAGGTGATTGTGTTCTAATTCTTCTCTTGCTTGTCTATTTTGAGATTATGAATCTATGCTTTAGAAGGCTTCTATAAGCACATAAGAACAGGTATTTTTGGTTTGCACGTTAGTTGTTTATTGCTTTACTTTTAGAAATTGAAAAGAAGCATTGTTTATTCAGTCATATTTCATGCTACTTTATATTTCAACTTGTGAACAATACATGATCTAATTGATTGTTTAGCAAGTATATGAGTTGATTTTTTGCAAATTAGTCCATCGAACCAAGCAGAAGTTCGAGCTCAGTTGCATCCTCTTCTCTTGGAGTCAAGTACAAACTTCCGGCAATTGCATGCTTTACGAGATCCAAGTGTCCTTAAAAAGATCCACAGGTTTGACTATTTTCTCTTTGCTTTCATTCATCTTTCAAAGTAAAAGTTTCTGATTTTTTGGGTTAAGGCAAGGTTTGGGCTAAAGTGATCTATCATTCACCAAACCGTATGCCCTTGTTAGCTGTCCTCTCTTGAGTTTGCAGCCCTCTCTTGAGTTTGCAGCCCTCTTTCACTTCTTTTTGCAGCCTCCTTCATCTCTTTCGCTGCCCTCTTTTCCTCTTTTTCCTTAGTTTTTGCAGCCCTCTTTTTGCCTGAGTTTGCAGCCCTATTCACCCTTTTTGCAGCCCCTTTTTGGGCCTTAGTTTTCAGCTTTCTTTCTCTTCTTTTGCAGCCTTCTTTGCCTTATTTGCAGCCCTCTTTTCACTTTTATTTTCAGCCTTCTTTTGACCTTAGTTTGCCCTCTCTTCACCACTTTTGCCTTCTCTTTTTTATAGCTTCTTCTTCTTTCCACCTTCCTCCGATTTCGGTATAAAAGTTGGGTTTATTTTTTATTGAGTTTATAGATATAGTTTTATTTTTTGGACTAACATTATAACAAGTTAGTGTTCAAATCTCTCATTTTCAGGCAGGTAAAAAAGAGCCCAAGGGCCATAAGAAAGCAAGGAGCAAGTAGAGAGCAAAAAAGACCAAAACACCTCCCTCTTCTTTCTTCCCTTTCTCACCTTTGCTCATTCAAGAAGAGGCTAAACACATCAAAAATTGTAAAAAGTCCATAAAGAGTGAGTGGGATTACGGCTCCCACGCCCCTCTTCCCCCATTTGGGAGAAGCTTGTATTGTCCCTTTGTCATGTTTGTATTTTTTGCTTAATAAACTGTTAAAGGTAGAATAGGATAGAATAATTTCATAATGGTTAGAAGCTTGTTTTTTTATTTATTAAAGTAATGTAGTTTATTTCTGATTAGTTTATCATTCATAAAATATAAAAGTAAAAATGTTTCTTTGTTTATTTACTTAACTGAATGCAAGGTTTGTTTACCTTTTTTTTTATGATTTTACTTACACCCCTTGTTTTCCTGATTAGGGCCCTAAAAAGCCTGAAAGAGACTCTTGGGTAGTTTAGTTTTCTTTTTCTTTTAAGTTTTAATCAATTAATTAATCAAGTCTCTTGAACTTGCAGTAACACAAGTCAAAAGCACTATCTATCAGAGAGCATAGTTAGACTTGCATATCTTTGCATTAAGCATTTTAGATTAGCTAAATCTCTTGAACCTTTGTCATAAGACAAGGTCAACAGCGCTCTCTGTCGGAGAGTTTTAATTAATCAACTTAATAAAATTTGCAACTCACTCCCCCATAATTAATTAACTTCGTTATATCCTTACTGGAGTATGCTCTGACCGACTTCAAAATCAGAGTACCCAGAAACGGCATTGGATTTTTAATCTTGCAAGAGAAACATAATAAAAGTTAAACCCAATAACCAACGCACCGGCGTTGTAGGGAATTTCCTAAGTTCTTCTTAATAGAGGCACCGGAACTCCCCGTTGTCTAAGCTTCTCAGCTAGCTGGCCAATCTTTGCGATACCAGCCTGGGATACTGGGCAGGCCGTCATGTCTTCAACAGATTAAACTTGGAACATTCTCCCGGCTTTTGACAAATGTTCGTTGACACCATAAGCAAGATCATTTAAAAAAATTTAAAATATACCAATAGCACTTGCTCAACTTAATATTCACTAACTTTATTTCAAGACTTGCTGTTAATTTCTTTACGCATTTCAGTACTCTGACTCCATAAGGCACTGGTCTATTATTTTATGCATAATTGTTATATTGGGATCAATTGTCTTTGGCCTGTTTAATTTTTATCTGTGAATGCATCTTTTTTATAAGTCTTGAATTATTGCGCATCTTGTAATTCTCTTGATAGCAACGTGGATTGCTTTGTCTTATGCGTCAAGTTCATAATAAACAAACACATTTAATCACCATAACTCCTAAACAACATCCATCCGCATCCACAACCTTTAAGAACACTTTAACAACTTAAGAGCCATAGAAACTCTTTTGTAGGGACTACCCCCCTTGGCTTCGTTAGGAGTTAGCCTAAACGAAGGAGCTAGGAGTAGGTGACAGTACCTAGCTCTGTGCTTGCCCCCAAAGTCACACCTCTCCCACTTTCTCAAGTGAGGAGATAGCGTTCGGAAGATTTCTGCTGCTAATGTGCAATCGGCGGAAAACAGGAAGAAAGGAACCTTTGCTCATGTACTATTGTTGTTTATCTGAATAATATTGAGACTTTCGAGGTCCATTGGTGTTGGTGTTCATGGTGAATGGTGAATGGTCATTGAGGTAATATTGTTCTTGTTTGTTTATGCTTGGCAAAAATTGGTAATTGATTCAGCTTGGAGGGGTTTATTAAACACATGGGGTAAATATTTGAAGCTTCAATTTATTTACTGATATTTTGGCTTATTGAGATTCGAGAGTGGCATTTTTATTAAGCTATATCCATGCTCCTTTTGGTTTCCATTTGTTGAATATTCTAGATTTGATCCTTCTGTGCAAGAGTGAACAGTTTTTTTGCAGATTATGACATTGGAATAAGGGAAAGAGCTCAATTGCATCACCCTCTTCTTCAGACCTTGAGGAGTCTACATTTTCTCGTGCCCATGAATGCCATGCCTTTGAATCTCAGAAGGATTCAAGCTTGAGCAAAGCTTTCTCTTCTCCCTGTTTCAAACTCAAAATTTCTTCTTCTTTCGGTTACTTGTTAATGATGCTTAAGAGATAGATTTTGTCTTACATGCTTATTTTTGGAATTTATATTTCTTTAAGTATTCAGATCTAATTAGTCTTCAAAGAATTACATCATTTAATTAGATGTAAGCATGGAAAAATTGTGCTTTTACTTCAAAATTCTGAAAAAATTTCTAAGTATAAAATTTTTCAATTTTTAAAAATTTTTCATTGTCTTTCCCATCGTTTTCTAACATTTCTTGTTTGCTGGTTTTTAGTAGGGCTGCGCGCAAAAGTGGGGTTTTGGAGTGACCAAGACCATCAAGGAGGCCTCAAAACAAGTCGGTGGACACCCACTTTAATATAGTTTCTTAATCCACCATTATAAGCTCTTAGATCCAAGTTTATTGGACTAAGAAGCATTCCAGTTTCGTCATAAAAGTTGTAAAAAATTAAACAACAGCAATCGGGTAACCAACACCCACATCCCATCCCCCCTGGGGGGACTTGCGTCTTGTGTCATTTTTTGTGACATTGTTTTTTCTAACCCCACCACTTCACGCAATCAGTTTTTAGTGCAAGGTGTTATACTTATTTCACATTTTCTGTTTAATTCAATGTTTTACTTTTTGCAAAAGTAACATAGATAAAACCATTCTTCGTTGCCACGAATTATGCTCTCACCTCCACCCAAAGGCTTTGCCGACTAGTGGAGGTTGATCAAAAAAGTCACGCATAAGCTTGGCCAACATATTTCTTGCATTAGTAGTATTTTATTTCTCTCGTTTCCTAACTTGCTTAATAAAATGAACCCAAAGGCTCTTGAACTTTGCTAAAAAGCAAGTCAAGAGCGCTCTCTGTCGGAGAGTCTTTTCTTTCTTATTTTAGCTTAACTGTACTGTTTTAACTTTCATATAAATCTCTTGAATCTCGCCTCAAGGCAGATCAAGAGTGCTCTCTGTTAGAGGGTTGTTACAATGGTTCTTCTTCACATCTAATTAAAATCGAAATAAACATTTGTGCTACACTATGTATGCTCTACCCAGTTGGTATACCCAGAAGCAGCCGTAGACTTTCCCAATTCTAACATTTTAATCCAAGTCATCTAATAAAAGTAACCACCCAACAAAGATAAGTGAAAAATCGGCATCTCAGTTAGATTTTGTGTGAGAAAATTCTGCCTGGGGACGCTGGAACTACTGTACTTAGATCTTAGAAGCATCGTTAGGCTACATCCCTGGTTGGTGTAGTGTTGAACACGCCCTTGGGACTTTGGCAGCCAGCATGTCCTTGTACGGAGCCACCAAAGCCTAAATTCCGGACATATCTCCAGTACCGCAAGGTATATCTTGGAGATCCCCTTTCCTTGTAATAATCAACTCACCTTTAAAAACTTATATTAAAACATACCAAGAAGCACTTGCAAAACAATCTCTTGCACCCTATTTGACACTGGTCTTCAGTTTAATTTGCTTATTATCTATCTATAGCATTGCTAGTTATCTTATTTTCGTATCACGAATGCTTTGCTTTTAATCTTCAATTATTATGTGATTGGTAATCTTTAATTCTATTTGCAAGTGTTTACTGGGTATTTTATTTGTAAGTTTCTTCACCAAAAAACTCCTAAACAACACCCATCCGCATCATACACTAAAAATGGTTAAAAAACAAATAACCTTAGTAACTTTCCGTAGGGACTACCCCGCTTAGCTTTGTTAGGAGTTAGCCTAAACGGAGGAGCTGGGATCAGGTGACTGCAACTGGCTCTTTGCTTGCCCCCAAGGCCACACCTTTCCCGCTTGGGAAACAACAGTCCAAAAGATTTCTGCTAACGGTGTGCATTAGGCGGACAACATCTTTGGCGTCGTTGATGGGGACAAATCTTTTTGTTCCTGGACCACTTTAACCATAGTTTTTTCTTAGTTTTCTACCTTTTTGATAGATTTTTAGTCAAATCAACTCTCGGAATTAGACTTCAATCCATCTGGCGACTCCACTATCAAATAACTTACCAAGGTATTCAACTAGAAGAAACTATGAAGGCCTACTCGATTTCATCCCCGAACTTGAACAGGTTTATAGGAGGATATTGAATTAATTAGTTTCTCATAGGATCCTTGAGAATATTGGATCTGAGTCTGTTTTGGACATCTGTAACTTGTTTGAAGAAAATAATAGTCAAAATTGTTTTTCTGACATAATGGATGAGTATTTTACTCAACTCGACTTCTCTTAGATAACAGGTCAACCCCATCGTCTTCCATACAAAGCTATAGAGAATCTCCCTATGTTCACTGGCACTGATGCCATCACTTCAACCATGCATCTCAAAAGTTTCTCTAGATGTGTCAATGCTTTTATCAGTGATCCTGCACATCAACATGATGATGTTGTAATATCCCAAATCCCGATATTTTCTATTTCTAAGCAAATATGCTGATACAACTGGGCATGCAAACTGCCATGCAAAAATCCCTATTTTATAGGAAAAATTAGAGTTAGGGTTTGTGAGATAGAATGAACACTTACCACTGAAAAGCTGGCTAGACTGCTTCTGAGAGAGTATGCAAGCACCGAGAACTGGATCGGAGATGGGCAGATCTCTTCTGCTTCCAATGAACCCCCAGCAGCAAGAACCCCAGTCAAAAAAGGGTGACGCTTTCAGTGAAGGAGGTGTCCGATGATGCTGCCAATTTGCAGGACTGATAGCCTTCCTGTGCCGGAGAGAATGCCTAGTACATGCAAGATTTCTGAGATCTATAGGCAAGATAGCGACTTGCTCCAGAGAGACAGCTGCTCACGCCCCTGGGATCCCGAAATTGCTAATAACTGCTCCGGATGAGCACGGACGGATCTAATAATCACCGGGTACCGGAGTATGATGCTGATGATGAGAATGGTGCCTGAGTTTTAGAGAAAAGTTGAGATCTGAAGGCCCAGCAACTGATTAGGGCTTTCTGGCTGAAAACCCCCCTTACGGCTGCACACGTGTCCCTGCAACGATCTATACCATATACTGGATGACTTATGAATGAATGTAAGAACAAATGGTGAACCTGTATGGCTTACCCTGAATGAGACTAGGACAGATGTTTCACTGCCGAAATGCTGTTAGCTGAAGACTCCAAGAGCTCCCAAAATAATAATAATCCAAAGTGAAGTCTCCTTTTGCTTTATCCTCTATTTATAACGTTCAACTGCGAAAACCCTAATCTTTGACCTAATTAGGTCACTTTATCTTCTAATTTGCCGTTGACTTGCATGCATGCGGATGGAGACTTAAAGAGTGCATGCATCATTAAATAATGCTTGGATGGCATGCACGAAGGTGGCCTTTGGCCCCGGTGGCCCTTCTTGACCTAATGATGATGCCCGAGATCTTCTATGGATGGCATCAGTCCTTAGCTGATTCCCTAGCTGTCAGTAACCGCTCGAACCCACAGGAATCACATAGGTTAGCGGTTTTGGGCCTCAAGGCCTAATTGGAAGAGGACATTACAATCCTCCCCGCTTGAGATTGCTTGTACTCAAGCAACTTCAAACTGGGATGCTGCAATACCTGTTCACCTTCCCAGGTGGCATCCTCTGGTGGTAGTTCCTTCCGTTGAACCAAGTATTCTCTGATTATCCTGTTCCTGAGCTTCCTCTCTCTAGTCTGTATGATCCGTTCGGGAATCAGTATCAGCAGTCCTTCATCATCTAAAGGAGGCAATTCGGTGGATGGAGCAATGTGTTGCCCAAGGGTCTTCTTTAGATTAGATACATGAAACACATTGTGAATTTTGTTTTCCTGTGGAAGTTCTAGTTCATATGCCACCTCTCCCACTTTCTTGATTATTCTGTATGGTCCATAGAAGCGAGGTTTTAACTTCTCTGCCCCTTTCTTCTTACGTGAGGACTGTCTGTAAGGCTGGAGCCTTCAGTATACTAAATCCCCTACCTCAAAGCTCCACTCAATCCTGTGTTTGTCGGCATACAACTTCTGTTGATTCTGGGCTGTTTGTAAATTCTCCTTCAGTATTTTCAGAATGTCCTGACTGTCCTGTATCCAATCCTTAGCCTTAGGAGCCCTACCATCTCCAAATGGCAAATCTGCTTAGTCCAATGCCTCGTAACCATATAATGCCTTAAAAGGAGTCATCCTAATAGACATGTGATAGGTAGTATTGTAGCAATACTCTCCTAGGTGTAGCCATTTGATCCAGGTTCCCTGTTGCCCTGCTACATAGTTCCTTAAGTATCCTTTGATCCACTTGTTGACTATTTCTGTTTGCCCGTCACTCTGGGGATGATAACTCGTACTAGTAGCCAGTTCGGTCCTCACCAATCTGAACAGCTCCTGCCAGAAGGCACCCGTGAATCTGCTATCCCGATCACTGACAATGGTCTTAGGTAACCCGTGTAACCTGAAGACCTCCCTGAAGAATAACTCAACTACTTGAGCTGTCGAGTAGTCTGATGATATCGAGAAGAAATGTGCAAACTTGGTCAGTCTGTCAACTACTACATATAAACAATCTTGCCCTTGGACCTTGGGCAAGCCTGAAATAAAGTCCATGGAGATGCTTTCCCACTTTTGTTCTGGAATCGGTAGTGGCTAGAGTAACCCTGCTGGATGGGTGTTCTCAATCTTGTTCTGCTGACAGCTGCTACATTCCCGGACATGCTGCATAATTTCACCCTTGAAGCCCTTCCATGAGAACCTCTCTCTAATCTGCCTGTAGGTCTTTAAGAAACCTTGATGCCCTGATAAAGGAGAATCGTGGGTTTCTTGAATGATCTTTTTCCTCAATGTGGATTCTGGAACGAGGTATATCATGTTCTTTTAATAGATGATGTCATCCACAATCCTGTACCTGTCATCTTGAATTTGCCCGTCCAATAATTCGCAAGCGAATTTATTTTTGGAGTATTCTAGTAAGAGAAGTGCCCTCCAATCCGTGGATATACTACTAAGAGATAATGGGGCTGGACGCCTGGATAATGCATCAGTGACTACATTATTCTTACCTTTTACATACTTGATCTCGAAATCATAGGCTTGTACTTTGCTGACCCATTTCTGCTGTCACTCATTCAGTTCCTTCTGCTCCAGGAAATACTTGAGGCTGTTATGATCGGTTTTGATTTTGAACTTACTGCCCACCGCGTACTGTCTGAATTTTGTGAGAGCATGCAAGATGGCTAGCATCTCTTTGTCATATATGGAGTAATGGCGCTCATAGTTCTTCAGTTTACGGCTATCAAATGCAATAGGGTGATGATTCTGCATCAACACTGCTCCTAACCCTTCCCCTGAGGCATCACATTCTACTACAAAGGGTTGTGAGAAGTCTGGTAAAGCTAGAACCGGACAAGAACTCATAATAACCTTCATCTCCTCGAAAGTTCTCTGTGCTAAGTCTGTTCAAGCAAACGCTCCTTTCTTGGTGAGATCTGTGAGGGGTGATGCAAATTGGGAGAATCCCTTAACGTACCGTCGATAATAAGTGCACAGACCTAAGAAACCTCTCAATTCTGTAACTGTTTTTGGCGCGGGCCAATCTCTGATAGCTCGGATTTTCTCCACATCAACCTGTACTCCCTTTGCATTGATTATGTGTCCTAAATACAGCATTTCCTTCATGCCAAACTCACACTTGGGCATTTTCGCATAAAGCGAATGTTCTTCTAAAATAATCAATGCTTCGTCTAGGTGTTTCGGATGCTCTTCCCATGTTTTGCTGTAAATCAGGATGTCATCAAAGAGTACGAACAAAAACTTACGTAGCTGTGCTCTGAAGGTGTGGTTCATGCATGACTGGAAAGTAGCCAGAGCATTGGTAAGTCCAAAGGGCATGACCAAGAACTCATAGTGACCATAGTGACAGCGAAAAGCTGTTTTGGAGATGTCCTGGTCCCTTACCCTGATCTGATGGTACCCCGAGCGAAGATCGATTTTGGAGAAGTATTGAGCTCCCGGAAGCTCATCCATGAGTTCGTCAATTCTGGGAATGGGATACCTGTTCTTAATGGCCTTTTTGTTGAGTGCTCGATAATCGATGCACATTCGCAGTGTACCATCCTTCTTTTTGACCAGTACTACTGAGGATGCGAAGGGGCTAGAACTGGGCCGAATGTATCCAAGCTCCAGTAATTCTTTGATTGTTTTCTCAATCTCATCCTTGTACCTTTTGGGATGCCTGTAAGGAGTGGTGATGACTGCTTGTGTTCCCTCCTCTAGCTCGATGATGTGTTCAAAACCTCGGTCTGGTGGTCTGCCTGATGGAAGGTCCCAAAAAACCTTTTCATGTTTCTGTAGCAAGGCTTGAATGTCACTTGGGTGTTGTGTGCTGGCCTTTGGGGGTTTCCTGAAGGTGACTATACATTTTGCAACCCATTCTATATCATCCTGTCGGAGTACATCCTCCATTCTCTGTGATGAGACCGGTTTTGGGGGATAAGTGTTCATGCCTCTCAAAACTACCCGTTTGCCGTCTGGCCCATGGAATTCCATTTCCATTGCCTGTAATATGTAGTGTATTTCCCTATAGAATAAAGCCACTGAACACCCAATACCACATGAGTATCCGCTACATCCACTACATAAAAAGAGTCTGTCATCTGATAGTTACCTAAGACGACATTCAATTTTGGGATCCAGTAGTTGCACTCCATGTTGGAGTTCCCGGCTACTGCTACGGTGAATCCTTCGAACTTCTTGGTCTGAATACCTCTCTTGGCTACCCAGGTGGAGTCAATGAAATTGTGGGTGGCTCCCCCATCAATCAATACTCCTACTCTGTGACCCTGTACTACTCCCCTGACCCTGACAGTATGGAATCTTGGTACTCCAGATAATGTAGCAATGACTCCCTCTGGTGTATCACCCTAGTGTGATTCCTCTTCTGTGGCCTCCTGCTCATAGTCGTCCTCATCACTGTTTGAATATACCTCAATGTAGTGAGCCTTCGCCTTCCCTGCACACCTGTGTCCTGGTACCCATGGTTCCTGACAGGTGAAGCATAGCTTCTTCCTTCTCAAGTCTTTCCTAGTGTCCTCGTCTAACCAAATTTTCTTGGGCACATCCTGCTGGAAAGGTTTCCTTTCTTTGTCCCTAACAAGAAAATTGGTTTTCAGTGGAAATTTGTTTTTGGGGACTGAATCCTGAAGATCTCTTGCTCTGCTAATGGCATCCTACAGATTGGGGTTTGTAGGATTTCACCCATCCCCGTAGTGGCTCTGTGAGGGCCTCAGTGAATAACATAGTCAATCTGCTCTCTGACACATCTGTTACCATAACGGCTAGCCTCTGAAATTCTGAAATGAAAGCTTCTGCACTACCGGTCTGTTTGAGTTGAGCCAACTCCTTGAAATGTATCTCTGGATCTTTCCTGTCAAACCTCTCTATGAGCTTCTGAGTGAACTCACCGTAGGAATGTATGGTGTTGTGACCTAATGTCACCAACTTGTGGTACCACCACTCGTGAGCCTCTCCGTCTAGGTGAAGTGTAGCCAATTTAATGGTGTCTGTCTTTGTCATGGGATTGAGTTGGAAATAGGTATCCAACTTTTGAACCCATATCCTCGCTGATCCTCCACGAGTCCCATCAATGTTTGGGATGGTCAACCTGCCCAAGGTCTTCTGCAACTCATAGTTGTGATTGAAACCCTTGTTGAAATTCCTGGGCCTGTTCCTACTCTTCATGTTGCAGAAATCTGAAAAAGACATGGCAACATGAAACTCATCCCCTAAGTCTCTATACTCCTGTAGATAAGCCCCAAAAGGCTCGCTAGGTTCTACCTGCATGACCGGGCCCCCTACTGTATCTGCCAAGAAGTGAGGCATGGTAGGCCTAATAGAAGGTCTGCTGTATATGTGCGGAGTATTATGAATGTTAGTGTACACTACCTTTCCACTGCTTCTTGTAGATCCCCGATCTACTGGTGAGGGAGGTGTACTATTGATACCTGTTTTTGGTTTTGCTAATAATCTATTGATTGCATTGAGTACATCTTTTTGTCCTTTGGCTAAGTCTTGCAATGCAGAGACTAAGCTGCGAAACTCCATCCGATCCTCTTCTTCTCCCATTCCTTTTTCCCTATCCGAATGTATACCTGTTTGTTCCATGTCTGAATTGGTATCTTCTAGTTGGATATCTTCAAATTCTTCTGTGTATCTACTCTTCCTCCTCCTATAGGTTACAAAAGGGTCTCCTTTTGTATTCATCTACTTTTCATTTCTTAAGCCCACAGCTGGCCAAGAAAATAGCTCTGATACCACTGTAATATCCCAAATCCCGATATTTTCTATTTCTAAATAAATATGCTGATACAACTGGGCATGCAAACTGCTATGCAAAAATCCCTATTTTATAGGAAAAATTAGGGTTAGGGTTTGTGAGATAGAATGAACACTTGCCACTAATAAGCCGGCTAGACTGCTTCTGAGAGAGTATGCAAGCACCGAGAACTGGATCGGAGATGGGTAGATCTCTTCTGCTTCCGGTGAACCCCCAGCAACAAGAATCCTAGTCAGAAAAGGGTGACGCTTTCAGTGAAGGAGGTGTTCGATGATGCTGCCGATTTGCAGGACTGATAGCCTTCCCGTGCCGGAGAGAATGCCTGGTACATGCGGGATTTCTGAGATCTCTAGGCAGGATAGTGACTTGCTCCAGAGAGACAGCTGCTCACGCCCCTAGGATCCCAAAATTGCTGATAACTGCTCCGGATGAGCACGGACGGATCTGATAATCACCGGGTACCGGAGTATGATGCTGATGATGAGAATGGTGCCCGAGTTTCGAAGAAAAGATGAGATCTGAAGGCCCAGCAACTGATTAGGGCTTTCTGGCTGAAAACCCCCCTTACAGCTGCACACGTGTCCCTGCAACGATCTATACCATATACTGGATGACTTATGAATAAATGTAAGAACAAATGGTGAACCTGTATGGCTTACCTTGAATGAGAATAGGACAGATGTTTCACTGCCGAAATCCCGTTAGCTGAAGACTCCGTCTCCAACCCCAACTGCTGTGCGGCACACTGTGCTGCTATCCAAGAGCTCCCAAAATAATAATAATCCAAAGTGAAGTCTCCTTTCGCTTTATCCTCTGTTTATAATGTTCAACTGCGAAAACCCTAATCTTTGACCTAATTAGGTCACTTTATCTTCTAATTTGCCGTTGACTTGCATGCATGCGGATAGAGACTTAAAGAGTGCATGCTTCATTAAATAATGCTTGGATGGCATGCACGAAGGTGGCCTTTGGCCCCGGTGGCCCTTCTTGACCTAATGATGATGCCCTAGATCTTCTATGGATGGCATCATTCCTTAGCTGATTCCCTAGCTGTCAGTAACCGCTCGAACCCACAGGAATCACATAGGTTAGCGGTTTTGGGCCTCAAGGCCTAATTGGAAGAGGACATTACAGATGTTTATATGAAACTCTTTGCTCTTTCCTTGGATGGAAGGGCTAGTGATTGGTACAATAATTTACCAAACAACTCCTTTCCTACGCTCGCAACTTTCGAAACTTCCTTCACTAACAAGTTTGGTGAAGAGAAGGAAACTAGGCATCAACTGGCTTCATTGGCAAACATAAAGAAGAAGGAAAATGAGACTATGGATGAGTTTAACCAGAGATTCACAAAACTATCAAATGTCATTTTTGCCACTTACGAACCACCTGCACCGTCTATTTTTCTTTATTAAATGCAATGTCATATCATGGATAAAGAACCCACTACTCTTCTAAATGCACAAGAAATGGCAGTCAAAATAGACAGAAATATGCAGTCTTCAGGTGAATCCAACCTTCCTGCTTATTCAAGGTCCTTGACTCCTTTAAATTCAAATGAGCATAAAGAATAGGAATCCTATAAAAAAAATTATGGAAATGAAGGAAAGATTTGAAAGAATGGAAGACAAGCATCTATCCCAAATGAAAGAAATGCAAGACAAGGTTATCAATATGGAAAAAGCGCAATCACAGCCTGCCCCAAGAACATTCCTTCCAAAAACTAATTGGCAAATAAATGCAGCCAACCATGAACTAAGGCCTCCTCATCAATTAGAGGCTGCTAACATGGTTGAACCTTACATGCCATTTTGTAGGGCATGTAAAGATTTTCATGAGGAGTCTTCTTGCCATTATGCATGCTATGTTCAGGAGCATGGTTTTCCAAAGGGTTGTGGTCCTAAAGCATCATCAAGCGAGCCTGAGTATATAAACCATGTAGGTGACATGCATAATATTTTCAGAGAAGGTTGGAGAGAGGCAAAACAATATTCAAGAGAGCCTGATTACATTAACACAGTTGGGCAGCTCCATCCTGCCACCACAAAAACCTGGAGCCAAGCGAGCGAGTACAGTCAAGAGCATGACACAAGTGATGAAGAGTCCCTTACACTTGACATGGATGATGACTACGAGACTTTAATTAAAAATCCAATCCTAAAAGTTTTGTGTGATGAGAATCATCCATGCTCTCCACCTGATGACAAATATTTGGAAAGTTGTGTCCCCTGTGATATCTTTGAAACCCATCTTTTTGAAGAAGATTGTTTTAAGCAGAATGAGGAGTGTAGCCAGGGACTTGATACCAGTGATGAGGCATCTCTCATATCTGACATAGATGGTGATGATGACTATTGGACTTTTATTGAAAATCCAACCTATGATACTTTTGAAAATATTTTTGAGAATCCCATCTATGATGTGTCCAATGAGGGGAGTGTTTATTCTAAGACTTATGAAAGTTGTAAAGAAGAATAGTCAAAGTTTTCATATGACCAGACATAGTTGTAATTGAGTATCTGTAATGAGGACTTGGACAAGAAATGCAGTGAAGAGTCAAATGGGGCGCAACTAGTTGAGGTTTTTTCTCGACCATCATCTTCACATATAGAGGTTCCTTATGATTTGGAACAGCTGAGGGCTTATACAATGAGTTATCATTCGGTAAGCATTGATGATCAATATGATGGTGTAGTCGACCTGCCTCATTATGTCGATTTGTATATCAGTCCTATCCAGTCATGGATAGAAGTAGCCTGCGCGAGCACCTACCAGTCTGGGAAGAAGTCTAACAACATTATTCATGCTTATGATTTCCCATCTAGTCTGCCCATTCTGGATCATCATGGAGGTTTGCATTTTCTGAATAAAATATTTTTGTTTTGGCTGATAACCAAAGACAAGGAAAAACCTTTTTACATTAATAAAATTCTTAGGTGGCTACATTGGATTTTTTATTATAACTAACCTTTTTATATCATGCTTAGAGTAGGAAAATAGGCTCCTCAAAGTAAGCATTTATTTTTAGCATTTTCTTTCTATACTTAGGAATAAATAAATTTTTAGTTAAGTTTTGTCATTCCTTTGAATAAAGCAACTTTTAGATCATTGGCTCTTTTTCTTAAAACTTGTGCTACTGAGCTTTTCTTGTCAAGTTGAGATGTTTTTACAGGATATAGAAACCAGAGATTCTGGTGTTCTCGTATGCTCTCTTTGCATAAGAGATTAAATCGAGCACACGTCCTGCGGTTGGAGCTAGATGTTGTCCACTAATTTTGCACTCAGTCGATTTCCATTGAGCCACCGATTATTGAACATGATGCATATTCGTTTCCAGAGTTCAAAAGTTCACTGTGTTCAAGAGTTAGGTAGTTTTGGCTAACCTTTTTTATTTTTTTATGGAAATGACCATGCCCCTTGGGGTTGTAATAAAGTGTGCTAGAGTAGGGGGGTCTTGAGTTACTCGGTTCCCCTAGAGTTAACAATCAAATAGGGTATTCCAAGGAGTTTTTCCCTTGTCGATTCTTTCTTTGCCTATCGCCGAGTTATAATCGATGAGTTTTTCTCCTATTACCTCCAAAGTTGAAATGCCCAAATTTGGCGGTTAGGCCTTTAGGCGCTATTAAAGTCCAATATTAAAATATGAACCTAGTAGACACTATTGGTATGTTCTATGGTCATTTCCTAGGTCCCGGGATGCATCAAAACATTGTTTGAAAAAAATTTCCCAGACTTCCTAAGTTAATTTATTTTTTATTTTTTGACTATAGAGAAATAATTAAATTTTTCAATTAATTAAACCATTTTGCCTATGGTTTAATTGAAATTTTTTAAATTGTAATAATTAAGTGGTTCGGGGCCGGATTTTGGCAAATAAAGACTTGTTTTTAAGCCAAAACACTCATTTAACCCCTAGACACACTTATCCTAAGTTTTAAGTGATTATTTATCACTTAAGTGTAATTCTCTCCAAAAAAGACCAAAAGTGAATGAAAAATTAAAAAAGGGAAAATATGGAGAAAACACACATCTTGATTCGATGTCGAAAAAACGTCGTTTAGGGCCTCAAAACGGCTCCGAAAGTTTAGGACCCGAAAACTACCAAAAATAATAAATTGTGCTACAATTAAGGAAACTGGAAAACTGAAAGAAACAATGGTGGGGGTCCAGGTGGAATAGGTGGGTGGCCACCAATATCCTCCTGGATTATTCTTCCCCCCTTAGGAAGCAATGGTCCCCATTGCATTGAGTTCCTCCATGAGATGAGGAAACTTCTACTGATGTTGGCCCCTAGTGAGCCACTTTCCCTGGTGAAGGAGTTGGCCTGCTTTGACAACTCGATATAGCTGGATCTTCTGCTGGCGGGTGTTCTTGATTTGTGTGTCCATAATCCGATCAGTTGTGGCTTGTTCCATGCAGTCGGGGTTTAACTCTGTTGGTGTGAGTTGTTCTGCCACGTCTGATGTGTCCAGTAGAAGTGGAAAGTAGGGCTGAAGGCAGTCCACATTGAACACTAGGTGCAGACCAAGGAATGGTGAAATACTGAGCGCGAAGGCATTGTCCTTGACAGCCTTGGGGATGGTGTATGGCCCATTTCGGAGCGGGCGAATCTCGCGATGGGGTCCAGTGAGGCGCTCCTTCTGCAAATGTAGCCACACTTTGTCGCCCACCTGGAAGTTGTGTTGCACTCAATGCTGATCATGTCGCTGCTTGTACTTAGCATTGGATTTGTCCAATATGTCATGAACTTGTTGGCGAATGTGCTGAATGCGTTCAATGAAGCTGTTCGCCTTGTAAACTTCAGACTGAATATGAGCTGAATCAGCCTAAATAGCTGCAAATGGCATGGCTATGTCAACAGGACATAGTGGCTGGAATCCCAAGCCCACCTGAAAGGGGTTGTGGTTGGTTGAGCTGTGGAGGGCCCGGTTATAACTGTGTTGTACATAGGGAAGGCTCTCATCCCATGTGCGTGGATGCTTTGAGTTGTACATGCACAAAATGTGTACGATCATCCTGTTGACGACCTCTGTCTGGCCATCAGTCTGGGGATGCAAAGTTGTGGACTTAGTGAGCTTGGTGTCTAGCATTGACCATAGGCTAGACTAAAATGTACTAAGGAATCTGAGATTATAGACTGTGGGATCCCAAAGTGTACCCACACTCGTTCAAAGAAGAGTTTAGCAGTGGCTTCTGTTATGATATTCTTCTTGCAGGCTGCCATTATGGCCATCTTTGAGAATATGTCAACAACCACAAACACACAGTCATTGTCGTGCTTAGTAGAGGGAAGGCCCGACATGTAATCCATGGAGATGGATTCCCAAGGTCGACTAGGGGTAGGCAACGGAGTATAGAGGCCTTGCTTCTTGATGGATGGTTTGGCAATGGCCCAGGCAGTGCAGGATCGGATGTACTTCCCGACGTCCAATCAAAGGTTCGACCAATAGAAATACTTCTACAGTACTGCCACTATTTTCTCGACCCCGAAATGCCCAGGGACCTGACTGTAGTGCGCTTCCCAAATCATCTTGGCACGCTCGCTCAAAGGAACAAAAAGGTGTCCCATGTGACATAGTAGTACATCCTGGAGGTGAAATTTTGGAACTTGGTTTCCCTCCAAGAGTGTCTAGTATGTGTGGCTGAATTCTGGATCGCTCTTATAGAGAAGCAGCCAATCAGAAATCTCGTGCCCACAAGAGTTGATCACGGTGGTTATCGCCACGATCGGTGGTCAGCTGAGGCAGTGTGCAACATTATTGGTGCTTCCCTTCTTGTACTTGATGTTCAAATGAAACTGTTGTAGATATGTGGACCACTTCTGATGGTGATTGTTCTGTAACTTCCCTTGTGTCTGTATGAACTGCAGGGATCGGTGGTCTGTGTGGATGATCGTTTCCTTCCTTAAAATGTAATGCTTCCATTATCGACAAGCCTATACAATGGAATACATCTCTTTGTCATAAGTGGGATATTTGTGGACTATGTCGGACAGTGTCTCACTGTGATATGCAACTGGATGCCCTTGTTGAGTAAGGACTGCCCCAATAGCATAGTCAGAGGCATCTGTCTCGATCTCAAATGGTTGTTGCAAGTCTGGTAATGTGAGCACTAGGGCATAGCAGAGGCAATGTTTCAATTCTACAGACGCCTTTTGTTGAGTTTTCGACCAAAAGAATTTTGCTTCCGCTCCTCCCTTGGTGACTTGACTCAAGGGCCAAGTGATATGAGAGAATCCCAACACAAACATGAGGTAGAAATCAGCAAGGCCCAAAAAGCTCCGAAGCTCTATTAGAGTAGTTGGGGCTAGCCAATCCCGAATGACTTGGATCTTGGCTGGATCCACATGTACCCCACACTCATCAATAATGTATCCCAGATACTAAACTTTGGTCATGCCAAAAGTGCACTTGTCCAAATTGGCACACAACTTGTGCTGCCGCAGTGTTTGGAGGACCTGTCGGATGTGGTGGAGGTGCTCTTCCCAAGTCTGGCTGAATATCAGGATGTCATCCAAGTACACTACTACAAATGAGTAGGTGAATGGCCGCAAGATGTCGTCCATCAGTCTCATAAAGGTTGCAGGAGCATTCATCAGCCCGAAAGGCATGACCAACCATTCGAAAAGGCCCTCCTTGGCTTTGAAGGCAGTCTTCCACACATCGGTCGGTTCGATCAGTACCTGGTGATACCCAGACTTTAAGTCGATCTTGCTAAAATATTCCGCCCCTTTAAGCTGGTCCAGGAGGTCATCAATCCATGGGATCGGGTACCTATTCCGGACAATGATCTTGTTCAGCGCCCAATAGTCAATACAGAGTCTCCAACTCCCATCCTTCTTTTGTACCAACACGATCAGGCTCCCACAGGGTGATGAACTTGGCCGGATGTGACCCTTTTGCAGCAGCTCCTGAATTTGCTTCTTGATTTCATCATTCTCCAGAACAGAGCATCAATAGATCGGTCCATTGGGAAGCGACGCACCTGGGGTCAGATCGTTGGGGTGCTTAACCTAACAATGGAGAGGCACCCCGGTGGGTGAGGTGAATATGTCCCGGTACTCCTCCACGACCTTGTCCATTTGTTGTTGTCGTACAAAGGGCCCATGTCTGGAGGTCATGGCCATGATCTTCTTCTTGCCTTGAGGGTAGATCATCAAGAAAACAAAATTCTCAGTTTTGGAAATGAGCTTACTGCATTGTTTTGCAGTAACGAAAGAGATAGCGACAGGAGGTGGTACCTCTGGTATCCTGTACAAATTATTTCCCAACGTAATAATAACAGCGCGAGGCCGAGACTCATACATAGCATGTCGCTTCCATAAGTATGGTTGACCTAATAATACATCACAAACATCAAGAGGAGCAATATCACATAATACCTCACCAGTGAAGGGCTTGATGTTGTAGGGAAGGCGGCACTGTTGGCTGACGCGGAGATCTCGTCCTTGGTGAAGCCACCCGATGGGGTACGGCTGTGGATGTGTTGTGGTCAGCAAACCCAACCGCTTCACGACCTCTGCTGAAATCAGGTTCTTTTGGCTCCCACTGTCGACAATGAACTGTAGCGGGAAACCCTTTATCCACATCTGGGAGTGGAAAAGATGCTCCTCCTCCTTTGAATCTTCTGGTTCTTCCTTTTGGATCTTCGTGGTGGCAACGGTGGCATTGGGCTCTGCATCGATAATCTTCTTCCCTCTGTCATTCCCCTTCTCAGGATCTGATTCAGTGTCAGAGTATGCATCTGATTCAGAAGCCCTTATCTCGGCCACCAGTGACTGCTTGGCCTAACACTCATGTTGTGAGTGGGGCTCTTATGGAACTCGCACCACTTTCCCGCTTCCTTCTTGGACTTTGCAGTGTTGCTCATTGCTTGCGGATTTGGCAAGTTTTTTTCAGTCGCAATGCCTTGGCTGTGTCCTTGGTTCTGCGGTTTGGGGGCACCTTTCCCTTGCTTCTAATTCGCAGATCCAAAGTCTCTTTTTCTGTTTGAATTTTTGCTCAATTTTGGCAACATATCGATATGCCGTACCAAGCGAAGAGATGTCGAGGAACTCCATTTTCTCTTGAATGTATCTGTGCAGAGAACTGCAATACTTTAGCACCAAATGTTTCTCTGAATATTTGATACCCAACTTGGTGCGCAGAGTATGGAACAGATTCGTCAGCTCATGCACATCTTGATCTCTTTGCTGCCGCAGCATAGTCCATTGTATGTACTTGTCCTCATAGCTCCCCATCGGATAATATTGTCCCTTTATGGCATCTCGGAAATAATTCCATGTGGGTACGGCCAAGAATAGAGAGGGTTCCTCCTCGTCCTTTCTCTCATAGTAGGTTTCCCACCAGTCCTTGACACGGGGGGCGGCTTTGAGTAGAGAAAAGGTAATCTTTTTTCGATCGGAAAAGTCAGGAACGGAGAAATATCCTTGTAATAGATTCAAGCATCTATCTGCAGCATCTGCATCTATTCGACCATCAAATATGGGAATGTCAAAGTTTATTTGTACCTTGAAAAGGGTTGCGCCTCCAGAGTGGCTGCTAGATGCAGATGCGTCACCAGTGGGAAGTCATTGAAAGATCTGGGCAAAGTTATCTATCATTGCGTTCTTTTGTTTTTCAAGGGCCTCCTCGAGTAACATTTTCATAGGATCTTCTGTGCCCTTGTCTTTCTTTTCGTCCCCCATGGGTGGCCGTCGAGATTTGCGAGGCTGATCTTGCAAAGGTTCAACCAGATCGAGCCCTAACTCTTTATAGCCCGCCCTCGTTGGGGACATGCAAAGAAAGATCAAGAAAGAGCAGATTGCTCTGATACCACTGATCCAGATTTATGCAGGAACTCAACAAAATACACAAATAACCATAGAAACAAATATGCAGCGGAAATAACACTTCATTTCATTAATCAATAACTGAAACTTGTTTACATACAGAATGGAAATAAACTAGCTAGAGTGCTGGTAGTTTATCTCTAAGAAGAGATGTGGCAGCTACATGCCTCTGAACTGTGTGTTACAATGAGGCTCAAAGGCCTATATATTATTGAGAAACAATGGAAACCCTATGTTATCACCCGCCTTGTAGTTTCCTATGCGAGGTGGATCCATGATGGATGGTAGAGGGGCAAGCAACTAAGGGGTGGAACCACGACTGCCTAGACTCCCAAATGGATGGTTGTCACGCCAATCAAGGCAACCTTCACTTTATGTTATCCTAGTCCAAGACAACAATGGGGGAGACCCGGATCTACTCCCGACCGGAGAGATCAAACCTAGACACCAGAACATATCAAATGGGGCTTTAAGGTATGTAAGATGCAAGGTAAATGAAAACCCTAGCTCTAGGGTTTAGGTACTAGCAACTGATGGAGATGACCACTATCTCGGGAAACGTAACTATGACAGGGTAAGAAAGGACAGAGTTGTGACTATCTAGTACCAAGGAGACAAACTCAATGAAAGATAGGTAACTTGATTTGTAAATGAATGTTGGCAAAGGGAATGGGAGTGAGGTCAAGTTAGGGCTAGCGCTAGCTAGGAGACCAGTGCCTTATGTGCATTGGGCAATGGAGTCAGCATCAACCCAACGTTTCAGTGAACCCACCTGAGATATAACTTGATCTATGAACCCAGAAAGGAGCTAGCCCAGAAAAGTCAGGTTACAGGAAAACAAGTTCAATGGAAGGCTAGCGCTAGGGCTTGGAGAAGCAGATCTGCAGTTCTAGGGTTACCTGGAGGCTAACAACTCAGCATTGAAGGAGAAATGAGGTCAAGGTGACCTAATCTACAAACCCAGATCATAAAATCAGTAGAAAAATCAGATCTGAAAAATTCAAAATTTGATGAGGGGGCTAGGGGGGTTGAAAACCAAATTTTTCGATCTAGGGAAAACCGGAAGGAACTAGCACAACTTTGGGGGTGTTCTGGAGTGCTTAGGCCCTGATTTATTAGCTTATCTTGTCAGATTTCAGAAAAATTCAATTCCGAAAAAGTCCAGTTTTTAGTGAGGGCGCTAGGGTTGTTTCAGTCAAAAACTCAGATCTAGGTCAAACTGCCAAGAATTTGGACAGCATTGGGGTTGATTTGGACTATGTGGGACCTAATCTATCTGCTTGTGAAGTCAGAATTCAGCAAAAATCAAAACCCTAGCAAGTCAAATTTTCAGTGGGGGGGTTTTGCAGTTTTCTAGCTAAAAATCAGATCTCGGTCAAACCAGCAGGAGTTTGACCAGCGTTGTAGCATATTTAGTGAAGGGGAGGCCCGATCTATGAAACCTAGAAATGGTTTGGCCAAAGATCGGACTATTCCCAGATTTAGTGCTTTTTAGGGTTTTTAGTATTTAGGAGTTTTTTCAGAAAATTTGAAGTAAAGCAAGGTACAATGGAATAAGATCTGAAGAGAAGAGACTCACCTGTTAGATCTTACCTGGAAATTCTTGTATAATTCTTTAACAGTGATGATCTTTGCTATCCCGATCAATTCTGGAAGATCCCAATGATTTCTATGAATGATGTAAGCCGCAAGCCACCAATACGCACCCTATCCTGCATGAGCAAACGTCAACAATATCAGATTTTCCAATACGAGATAAAGAAACCAAATGCTACAAGAAAGTAAAATGAAGTAATCATAGATCACAATGAAAGTAATGAAAACCCCCTGATCCAAGACGAAGAAAACCAAGCGAGTTGAGGTCCCCCTGCAAAAATGCTCCAGCCAAAACGCCCTCCTATAGGCAAAACAATGATAGAAAAAAAATATAGATCTCACAAGAATTTACACAATGCTAGGAAGCTGAAGATTATCCAATCACTATTTGAGAACATCAGATGCAAAGTAGATCCAGAAAATATCCACAAAAAGTCTTTCTATTATTCAGATCCAAGAGCCAAAGACCTCTTACAAATGAGAAGCTCTCTCCTTTAAATAGAAATGAGAGAACCTCAATCATAACCGAAGCCTAACAACTTTCAAAATGAGTGGCTAAGATTAAAAGATGAAATGTTCTAATCAATGGTTGAGATGAGCTCGACATACAAAACATGGATCAATATAACCATAATTTACCAAAACGGACTAAACCACCCATAAAAAGGGTAACCCATTCAACAAAAAATAAATGAAGCACATGGTGGGTCCAAGGAGTGTTTGACTAACTTCCTCTGCGTGTCTCCATGGCACAATAAAATAATATAATAATTTAATTCTTTGACTTTGAGCCTCCTTGAGGAAATTGTGAGCCTCCCAAAAGCTCCAGAAAATAATATAAAAATGCCCAAAAATAGGTGTGGGCCCAATCAGGGGCTGCAACTGCTGGAGAAGGTGTGGAGGACATCAATCTCATCATTGTGACTCATCCCATGTCATTTCCTTGCCTCAGTAGCCCAAATTGATTTCTTCAATAGCCATTTAATCATGTTTTAATCTGCCTCGGGAAACGTGAACCTGTCAAAATAGTCTCCTAGGGTGCCTACGTTTCCAAACTGAGCCCACCAAGCTCTCTGAGATGGTGGTACTATGGTACAAACAAGTGTCTGCACCCCCTATGCCCATACAACGCCCTAGGAGATCCAACTAAAACATCTCCCTGCTCAAACATATCAACCTATGAAGAAAAACTGCATCAAAAAGACAGAATGACCCTAATCATATCTACAAGTGCTCGGAACTGGAAATAACTGTCTCATTAGACTTAGAGAGTCCAAATCCATCTAAGATGTATACTCATACCCCTCACAGGTTTCTATCTGATCATCATTCATATCCAATAAACAATATAACCATCTGTAACTGATCAGACACCAATAATAACTCAGACTATCATCCATCTTCTGCAAGTGCTAAAAGGCTAAGACATGCTCTACAACTCATTCAAGTAACAATCACAACAAGTAGCATTCATTTCACTGGCGGTACATCAACCAATACTTATATAAGGCTTTATTTATTATTACTCGGACCTAGACTTTCAAGACTATACTCACTTCATAGTTGTAGTCATTTTTCTAGTGACAAGTGAAGGATGAAATCTACAAGGCTTAAGGAAAATGATGACTTCCTACTCAACATCATGACACTTCGGATATGGAAAGGGAATACTCACTATAACCAATGTCGGACAAACAACAACACAAGGAATGGCAGTGCCTCATAAATGGGTGAATTGTTTAGAGAGTGCTTATTCAACTTAGGCATCATGACTACATCAAGCTTGATCCAAGTTCATTACGATCATCATTTTATTCCATGGCCTTTTTGGCCTATATGACCCTTTAGGACTTCACCAGTGCTTAAAAGCACAGCTAATCGCAGCTTTCATCTGGGACATATATATTTTTATAAGGTCAGTAATATTTGGATATAGCATATTTTTAACCATTACTTTTTTGGACCTTTTCTTATACTCTTGGCCTCTTTACATATGTTAAGAAACACAGTTTTATAATTTTCATTTTCCATGGGCGCACATTCAATATTTTCAATACAGGTAGTACATAAGCTTTCAGTTTTAGCCAACAACATCTCAAGTGACTAGGGGGAGTTCTGCACAGTGCCAAACATCGAGACAACTGACCAGAATGATTTACGCATACTATCCAACTTACCAAAGGCAAGTTTTGTCACCAACTCAGAGCTGAGACACAATATAAACAGGGAGGCTTGTCCAACAAAAGTTCTAACGGGGAGAAAGATCCTCCATGCCATAAGTCAAGAAGTCAGTCAGGTTGAAAACTAAACTGGAAGGTAATGGATGGGCGAAGATAATGAATGATGGAGCCAACACTAGCAAGCCAAAATAATGGTGAGAATGACTACCTCTATTCTCTCCAAGGAGGGTAAACACCAATGAGTATAGATCAAGAACTTCCAAGTCTAAGAAAGGACATCAATACATAGTACAAGATACAACCAAGTCCATATAATATAATAATTACGACCACCAGATCATGATACCACAAGTCAATACATGTCACAAAAATCAGTATAAGAGCAATAATAACCATAACACAATATAAAATGCTGAGTCATAATCATGCAATATAATCCATCTGAGACACCATCTGTCTAATGAGAAAGAACTGATATAAAACTAGGCATCAATGACTGCTCTGTAATGACATAAATGGCTACATCGGTCCTCAAATCTGAGTGTCCTGAGACTCAGTCCTGACATGGGAGAGCACAATAGTCCACTAGTATAAACATGATCCATCAAAAAATGCTCATCTCAGCATCTCATATGTAAGAGATCTGGCTGAAAAATGTACTGTGTCTGAAAAATAGAATACGGTAGCATGGCCACTATGTATGTGATAACACCCTACACATCCAAAAACCTAACCCTAAGAGGTGAAACGCCAGAATGTGGGCCTCGTTGGGTAACTTGGTACATCAATTTCCCAGGGTCGTAACTTTAGCATACTACCTCCGTTTGACGTGCATGATACATCGTTAGAAAGATCTGTTTAAGGACTACATCCATAAATAGCAAATATCGAATCCGAAACGGACTCATATTTGCTCAACCATCCAATGGCGAAAAAACGTTGTTTAGGGCCTCAAAACGGCTCCAGAAGTTTAGGACACGAAAACTGCCAAAAATAGTAAATTGTGCTACAATTAAGGAAACTGAAAAACTGAAAGAAACAATGGTGGGGGTCCAAGTGGAATAGGTGGGTGGCTACCAATATCCTCCTGGATCAGACTTTGAATCTCAGAAGGATTCAAGCTTGAGCAAAGCTTTCTCTTCTTCCTCTTTCAAACTCAAAATTTCTCCTTCTTCCTGTTACTTGTTAATGATGCTTAAGAGATAGATTTATTCTTACATGATTATTTTTGGAATCTATATTTCTTTAAGTATTCAGATCTGATTAGAATTCAAAGAATTACATCATTTAATTAGATCTAAGCTTGGAAATATCGTGCTTTTACTTTAAAATTTTGAAATTTTTTCTAAGTATAAATTTTTTCATCATTTTCTAACATTTCTTGTTCGCTGGTTTTTATCAGGGCTGCATGCAAAAGTGGGGGTTTGGAGTGACCTAGACCATCAAGGAGGCCTCAAAACAAGCCGATGGACACCCACTTTAATATAATTTCTTAATCCACCATTGTAAGCTCTTAGATCCAAGTTTATTGGACTAAGAAGCATTTCAGTTTTATCATAAAACGTGTAAAAAATTAAACGAAAGCAATCGAGTAACCAACACCCACATCCCATCCCCCCTAGGAGGATTTGCGTCTTGTGTCATTTTTCGTGAGATTTTTTTTTCTAATCCCACCACTTTTCACACATTTTTTAGTGCAAAGTGTATAGTTATTTCACATTTTCTATTTAATTCAATGTTTTACTTTTTGCAAAAGTAACTTAGAGATAAAACTATTCTTTGTCGCCACGAATTATGCTCTCACCTCCACCCAAAAGGCTTTGCCGACTAGTCGAAGTTGATCAAAAAAGTGACGTATAAGTTTGGCCAACATATTTTTTGCATTAGTAGTATTCTATTTCTTTCATTTCCTAACTTGTTTAATAAAATGAACCCAAAGACTCTTGAACTTTGCTGAAAGCAAGTCAAGAGCGCTCTCTATCGAAGAGTCTTTTCTTTTTCGTTCTAGCTTAACCATACTATTTTAACTTTCATATAAATCTCTTGAATCTCACCTTAAGATGGATCAAGAGTGCTCTCTGTATAAGGATTGTTACAATGGTTCTTCTTCGCATCTAATTAAAATCGGAATAAACATTTGTGCTACACTGTGTATGCTCTACCAAGTTGGGATACCCAAAAGCAACCGTAGAATTTTCCAATTCTAACATTTTAATCCAAGTCACCCTAATAAAAGTAACCACCCAACAAAGATAAGCTAAAATCCGGCACCTCGGTTAGATTTTGTGTGGAAAAATTTGGCCTGGGGACGCTGGAACCATTGTACTTAGATCTTGGGCGCATCCTTAGTCTACATCCCTAGTTGGTGTACTGTTGAACACGCCTTGGGACTTTGGCAACCAAAATGTTCTTGTACGGAGTCACCAAAGCTTGAATTACAGACATATCTCCAGTATCGCAAGGTATATCTTGGAGAGCCCCTTTCCCTATAATAATCAACTCACCTTAAAAGCTTATATTAAAACGTACCAAGAAGCACTCACAAAACAATCTCTTAAACCCTATTTGGCACTAGTCTTCAGTTTAATTTGCTTATTATATATCTAAAGCATTGCTAGTTAACTTCTTTTCGTATCATGAATCCTTTGCGTTTAATCTGCAATTATTATGTGATTGGTTATCTTTAATTCTATTTGCAAGTGTTTACTAGGTATTTTATTGTAAGTTTCTTTACCAAAAAACTCATAAACAACACACATCCGCATCATACACTAAAAATGGTTAAAACACAAATAACCTTAGTAACTTTCCGTAGGGACTACTCCCCTTGGCTTTGTTAGGAGTTAGCCTAAAGAGAGGACCAAGGATCAGGTGACAACACCCAGCTCTTTGCTTGCCCCCAAGGCGATAGCTTTCACGCTTGGGAAACAACAGTCCAAAAGATTTCTGTTGACGGTGTGCAATCGGCAAACAACAAACTCCAAATGAAGCTCACCAACAACTTGTACTTCATGCTCATCTTTCTTCCCTCCCCCAACTATGCCTTTAAGGAGATTCTCATCCAAATCCTTGGGCTGGCTCCCGAACTTGATGGTGTAATAATCTTGAAAGAACAATGTTTCACATACCTCATCACCCAAGGCTAGATACTCCTAATATCGAGGAAAGTGTTGAAGTACTGCTAACCTCTACAAATTTCTAGTCGAGATCCTTCTCATTGTCTTCATGTTCTCACAAGTTGGTAAAGAAAAATCTTTTTTCTGACATACACTTCACCAACATCACTAACATGCATTTGCATGTAAAGCATGCATCGACATGCACTTTTAGTCAATTTCTCAGTGCCCACAGCTGGCAAGGATCATGCTCTGATACCACTGTAATATCCCAAATACTGATATTCTCTAATGTTCTATTGTAGTGATGACTCACACACTCAATCTTATACAAAAATACGAAATAACTGTGCATGCAAATTTGCCATGCAAAAATGCCCTAAAATGTAGCTGAGTTAGGGTTGGGGTTTGCAGAGAGAAATTAACACTTACCACTGATTTTTCGATTAATAATGACTCCAGAGATAGTTGCATGCATAAATATCCGCATAGGTGGGCTAGTAGTGCTTCTTTCCTCCGGTGTTACCGCCCCGTTGTACCGTAAGCACCCTCCAGACCGAAGGTGACGTTTTTGTAGGAAAGGTTAGATCCAGCTAAAACTTTGTGGGGTTGTCTGTCTGATGATGCCAGAGAGATAGACTGTCACATGTGGAGGTTTGGCTGCCTCTAAGAGCCCTAGTGAATTGATCTGTCGTTCTGCTGCTCACGCCCCCCAAGCTCTTTCTTTGTTGATAGCTGCTCTTGATGAGGAAATTGATGGTTGATAGTCCTGGGATGCTATAGGATGCACCTGTTGAGAACGCATAAGTTAACATGCGGAGCAAAGACTAAGTTTTGTGGTCCCAGCGAATCCTTCTGTGATTTCCCCGGTACTTCTACCTGCAAACGTGGGTTTGACAATAATCCTTCGGAGTGTGTTGGATCTCCGGATATTGAAGTGTATGATGAATGCTCTGAATAACCTGGATGATCTATCCCGATAGGAGACTAGGGCATATATCTCACTGTCAAACCCTCGTTAGCTGAAGACACCGTCTTCAACCCCAACTGCCGTGGCTGCACGCTGTGTTGCTATTCAAAACTCCAAAATCAATCAACAATAATCATATATATATCCTTTATTCCCATAACCCCTCTTAAATAGATCCTTATGCACTTTTAGCTTTTGCATGTCACTTTTAGGGTTTTTGCTCACTTTTACATGCATGCAATTCTAATTTCAAGTTGACTTTAATACTGAAGAAATAAGGCATGCATGCTCCACATGCTTTATGATAATAACTCTGATGGCCCTCTTTACTATACTAAGGACTGAATAATTGTCCTAATGTGCCCCTAGTATTAAAGGTCCTAGGTCAAGTCCCTATTTATAAAAAACGGAACATTACATTTTTGAAGTGGTATAATAGTTCTATCTTTGCACATGTACCAAGTGTAATTTTTTAGTGTATTTTATTGACTAACCTACTAATTTATCAATCTTTAGCTCATTGGTTTTTAGCAGGTTGGATGAAAAGGAGGAGTTGCTGCCGAATTTTCATATTTTTGGTCATCCGGACCATCCAAAATTCCCCCTTCATTCCCCTTCTCTGGCAAGCTTTGTAAGCCTTTTTTTATCACTTTCTAAGATCAAAAGGCAGCCTCATTCATAAAAATCGTATTGTAATAAGATCAATAAAAAGCAAGCAGGATTACGGCTCCCACGGCCCTTCTTCCCCCATTTGGGGGAAGCCTGTATCTATCCATTTATTTGCTTTATAGCCACACAATATTAAAGTAGTTTCTTTTTTTTGCAAGTAAAATAGATCAATCATGGTTCTTTAAAGTTTCATCTTTTCTTTCTCGCAAAATTGAATACTTACCCAGCCTCGCTTTCCCAAATATGATATCCAAAGCCAAAAAGAGATTCTTGGCTGTAGTAATTAGAAAAACTCGTTTTTTTTGCATGTTATTTTATTGCAACACAAGCACAAAATCCGTCTTTGAAGGGTTGTATAGATTAATACATTCATTACTCACTAAATCGAAACAAACATTTGCCTCTACTGTGTATGCTCTACCCCTCGCGACTTAGTCGAATAGTTGGGGATATCAAAAGTGGTATTGTGCATTCATTAATCCCTCACCTCTAATTAATCATTCACATTAATAAAATTTAGAACCCTCAAACATTACGAAAATCTGGCGTAACAAAGCTGAGAAATAGTGGACAAATTCTTCAAGGAAAGCGGGAACAACTAGAAAGTGACCGTGGGGTCTCGTTAGGCTACATCGTTGTTGGTGTAGTGTTGAACACCCCCCCACGACTCCATCTAACCACATTTTCCTGTGCGGAGCCACTTTGCTCAGAATCCAGACATATTCCCAGTACCTCACGGTATATCAGGAATCCCATTTCCCCTTAACTCACCCATCATTGAATAGGATTAAAACTGACCAAGTACACTGCAAAACATTTCTCATTTTCAGCAACTCTTATTTTACTTTGACTCCATTTTGGCACTGGTTCATTTACAAAACTTATTTGCTTTCAGTCATATCATGTTATGAATGTTGTATCTTTATGCTACTGATCTAATTTCTACTTTGCAATATCTTGTCGATAAACATTGTTGATGAGAGGTTGTAAATTTTAAATTTCCAACCAGAAAGATTACGAGTAAAAGAATAGAAGATGCCAAATCGAATGGTGCAACTGCATTTTTTGAGTGGTAAGATTGTCATTTAAAAATTTCAGCGTAAGCCTAATAGCTTAATACATGTGAGGAAAATGCTTATAGCCTAAACGTGCAACAATTTAGCTAGATTTTGAATCCGGCATACAATTTTTAAAATTCTTCAAATAGTGTTTAAATTTTCAGAATATGGGTCCTATGGGTTTTTCAGGATTTATAATTTATCTATAAATTCAGAATCACAATTTGAACCACACACAATCTGAAAAATATAAACAAATTGGGCTTATGACATGTTAAATTGTTTTATGATGAGTGATTTAAACAAATTGGGTTTATGAAATGTTAAACTATTTTTTGATGAGTGATTCTAGGTAAGAAGAACCATAAGAAGGAAACGAGAAAAAAAAACAAATAGCAATTATGAAGTGGTGAAACTATATTTCTTGTGTAATATCCCAAATACTGATATTCTCTAATGTTCTATGATAGTGTTGACTGGCACACTCAACCTCATACAAATTTGCAAAATAACTGTGCATGCAAACTCGCCATGCAAAAATGCCCTAAAATATAGTTGAGTTAGGGTTAGGGTTTTACAGAAAGAAATTAACACTTACCATCAATATTTTCGCTGATAATGACTCTAGAGATAGTTGCATGCATAAGGATCCGGATGGGTGGTCTAATAATGCTCTTTTCTTCCAGTGTTACCGCCCCACAATACCATAAGCACCCTCCAGACTGAAGGTGACGTTTTTGTAGGAGGAGAGGTCCGTTCGGGCTAAAACTTTCTGAGCTTGTTCCATCTGCTGATGCCGGAGAGATGGACTGGCACATGCAGAGGTTTGGTTGCCTCTAAGTGCCCTAGCAAATTGATTTGTAGTTATGCTGCTCACGCCCCCAACTAATCTGTTTGGCTGATAGCTGCTCCAGGTGAGCAAACTGATGGCTGATAATCACTGCATACCGTAGGATAGGCCTGTTGAGAAAGAGGAAGATGACATGTGGAGGAAAGACTGCGTTTTGTGGTCCCAGCGAATCCTTTTCTGTTTTCTCTGCTACTTCCGACTGCAAAACGTGGATCTGCTAATAACCCTTCGGAATGTGCTGGATCTCCGAACACTGTAGTATATGATGGATGCAATGGATAAACCTAGACGATCTATCCCAATAAGAGACTAGGGCAGATATCTCACTGTCGAACCCTTGCTAGCTGAAGACACCGTCTCCAACCCCAACTGCCGTGGCTGCCCGATGTGCTGTTGCTCGAAACTCCAAAATCAATCAACAATAACAATAGATATTTCCTTTAGTCCCATAACCCTTCTTAAATAGATCTTCATATGCTTTTAAGGTTTGCATGTCACTTTTAGGGTTTATGCTTCACTTTTGCATGCATGCAATTCTAATTTGATGTTGACTTTAACACTGACTAAACAAGGCCTGCATGCTCTGCATGCTTTAGGATATGAACTCTGATGGCCTTCTTTCTACACTGATGACTTAATAATACTGAATTGATTTACATTTCTGCTCCTAGTGCTATTTCTCCTCAGTTATTCCCTTTTTATAAAAAACAGAACATTACATCTTGTATGGTGAGTTTGTATTCCCACATTTGCAACTAATTGTTTGGCAAGAAAAGTTTCCTTCGCATTTATGAAAAGTTTAAAAGTGATGTTTTGGTGTGCTAAGACTATGATCTCAAAATTTCAATCAATTTCAAACCCATGCAATGTTTAAATGTCTATTCGAACTATTGAACTACTTTCCTCTCTTTTTGTCCTCTTCTGTCGCTTCGACCCTAGGTATGTTAAACTTCCTTCCTGGTACTTATCCTTCTTCATGCCAATATGTATGATTGTAATTTCCCTGGTTTTTAAGTGCTACAACCTTTGTTTGACTTGCTCCGGTGCTCTCTCGAATTTTATCTATGCTACAACTCCCTTTGATGTGCTTGAGCAGAAGAGGCTCATTCTACAACTTACTAGGGAGAGATGTCTAGGTCTTTCTATGCTCATCCTAGAGTTGACAAGTGTCCTTTATAAAAAATAATAAAATGTTATAAAAATAACAGGTCGGCTCAATTTAGATTTATAATATTTTTTAGAACCACATATATAAGACTACAAATTAAAACCATTAACATTCAATTAACATTTCCTCAACATTTCCACTCTAAAAAAGGGGTTTGCAGTTAGAGAGTTTTGATCTCTTTCAGCGCTTTGTAGATCCTTTTTAAGATGGATCTATGCTGATATGTACTATGGACCTGTTTTAAATGGAAAAAATTGAAATCAAATTGTTCATAACATCAACAAAATCCAAAATGATATAAGATATAGATATAAATATATGACATCCACAATTTGCTCCCCCCAAAAAACAGAAAAATTAAAAATATCTTGAGAGCAAACAAGAGATCAATGCAACCAACATTGCTGAATGTTAACATTTAAACATACATATTTTTTGGGTTTTACCCTCTTATCATAATAAATGGCATTGTTGACTTGTTTTCCTGTCAATTTGGTAAGTTCCTTATTCCAAATGGTCATCGAAACTCATCGGAAATCCTCGAGTGTGTGTAGAGTTGGATGTCAAGTGTAAGCT
Organism: Pseudotsuga menziesii; assembly: GCA_001517045.1. Lineage (NCBI taxonomy): Eukaryota > Viridiplantae > Streptophyta > Pinopsida > Pinales > Pinaceae > Pseudotsuga > Pseudotsuga menziesii. The sequence goes on along the minus strand of LPNX011188687.1, from coordinate 404,619 downwards.
CCCTCGTTTTATTCCTAAGCTTCCTCCTTTTATCTTGTTTGTAAGTAGAACGTTCGCTACGTGACTCTTTTGAATGCCTATTGCATGTCAGGTTCAGGATCACTTTATTAGAGATGGTCCTCTTTGAAAGTATCACCTAGATGAGGGGGTAGGAGAGGGTAGTGGTTAAGAGTGTAGACCCTCCCTCTTCCAATGGTCCAAGCATTGGTGGCACCTTTGTTGTCACTGATTCAGGTCTTGGGGGTGGTTGTGTTTCAAGACAAAGAGGTCCTTCAATCGATGATGTTTGTGCTGGTGCATGGGATGGTTGAAGTTTTGTTGGTACAACTTCAAGTGGCTTAGGTGTAAGTGGTTCAGGTTTAAATATCTCAAGCTCTAGAAGATCTAGTTCTAGGGATGTTTTCTTAGGCATTGTTGGTTGCAATGGCACTGGTTAGGTCCGAAGAGGCTCATAGAGTATCAGCAATGCAATATAGCTTCCTTAGCAGTGAATTTACCTAAAGTTCGTCAGAATCCTTGGTTAGTGAACACAGATGGCTCTGATTCTTTTGAGGCAATTGGCATGGATATTGAGTCTACTTGGCGGGTCAAAACAAACAAGAAAAATGTGGTCTGCACTCCGATTCGTGTGGATCGACCTATCGAGGATTTTATCCCTGAATTGTGGACAAAGTCTTTCCAGAATGCAATGCATCATTCATTGGATTTGGATGGATTCAAGATAGAAAAACGATTCAATGGTTTAGGCTTTCATCTCCCCTGGAATTAATCTCTTTGTACTCTCTTAGAATGTTTGTGAGATGAAACTTCCCAGGCCAACAGTGGGATTTCTAATGACCTTTTATTTATTTCAAATTTGTCAACATTCTAAGATAGTAAAGCATATCTTTTGGGAGTGTCAATAAGCCAAATAAGCCAAGTAGTGTTGAAGGTTTCTTGAGGAACAATGCTTACAGGTTCTTCAGGGTAGTGTTTGTTGGTAGTTTGTTTTATTTGGTGATTGGTGCACTCAGATTTGCTTGCATTTACAAGGCTTTGGCATTGTTTGAGAATATCAACTTTATTTATTCCAAGGAATATTAGGTGTAAGGCACTTTTTAGTCATCGGGTTAGCTCACTGTTTGTCTTGTGTTCTATGTGGTATGATGAAGTTTTTCATCAGCTTTAGACCAAAGGAGCTATTTTGATAAAAGATGCCATCTTAGTATAATCTGACTTTCTTTCAGTGCTTCACACTCTCAGGAGAATATGATATCATCTATATATACCCTTCCATCCTTTTTTGTATAAAACTTTACAAATATTTTTCCTGTAAATATAAGATGTATTTTGCAACAACAAAAATGGCATTGAATTGTAATACTTTGCATACCTCCATCGCCACTTCGTGATCCAATTCTTTGAGTGGCTTAGCAATGTAGTCCATGGGTGACTCTTGTTGATGTGGAATTAGTGAATTGTCCCAGCTTACAAAATAAACATCACCATCCAAATCACCACTAGAGCACTCACTAGGATGGGGCCTGCATAATAAACATTATGCAATTCGCCAATGTTCATGAGGAGATTGAGATCTTCTATATGTGGGAATAAATCTTTCAACTAACGACAAGAAAATTGATATCATTAAATAAAATTGAACAATTTTATTTAAAATTTTAACATCAAAGCAAACGTGGCAAAGGAACACTGCCAGTATATAATAATGGCAATCCCACATTCCATGGTAAAGACATAACACCCTAAAAATCACCTATAAATATATGAAAATTTGAGTTGACTACATGGTGGTATTATAATTTATGCATGGAAAACAGTATTTCGGGAAAGAAAATATCCCATCTTGACACCAGTTTTTTATTTTGAGCATTAAAGTTGGTTGGATAGCCCAGGCTTGACACCAGTTTTTATTTTGGGCACGAAAGTTGGATAGCCCAGGCTTGACACCAGTTTTTATTTTGAGCAGTAAAGTTGGATAGCCCAGGCTTGGCCACTAGAAGGGGATCAACTTTCTTGGGATAAATAGTATAATGGTGAGGACTTTCTTGGCACCAGTTTTTATTTTGAGCGTTAAAGTTGGATAGCCCAGGCTTGGACACTAAAAGGGGATCAATTTTCTTGGGATAAATAGTACAATCGTGAGGACTTTTTTTTTTTTTTTTTGGCATAAATACCAGTTTTTATTTTAAGCGCTAAAGTTAGATAGCCCAGGCTTGGCCACCAGAAAGGGATCAACTTTCTTAGGACAAATAGTACAATGGTGAAGACTTTCTTGGGATAAATATTGAGGTGAGGACTAATGCATAAATGCAGCATATTCGCCCAAATCCGAAGACTGCATCGTATAATAACGAATATGCGTATTTCACAAGCGAGCTGGGACCAACGAATGGATCAATTACTGGATGCCAGAAAGGGATCAACTTTCTTGGGATAAATAGTACAATGGTGAAGACTTTCTTGGGATAAATATTGAGGTGAGGACTAATGCATAAATGCAGCATATTCGAAACAACATTTTACTAGTAGAAACCGACCTCTGCAACAATTCAAAAGCCACTAACGAATAGTCATGCACACATGAAAGATAAAGAGATTTATACTAAAATTAAAAAAATCAAGAAACCAAAGTGCTCACTTGACAATTCCTCTCTTTTGAATGGTAGACTTCTTAGCTTAGCATTAAAACTAAAACTAATTTTAACTAAACCACGACTATTTTAGTAATTAAAAATAAAATTAATCCAATATTACATTTAAACATTATTTTCTATTTAAATTTAAAATTAAAATTAAAACTTAATAGTTTATTACTTTAATAAAATAAAATTTATAAAAATTAAAACTATTTATTAAAATTAATATAGAATTTAGAAATTCATTTTAACATTGAATAAAATCATAACTTTTTAGTATTAAAACTACATTATATTTAGGGGTAAAAACATTAATTTTTTATTTAAAACTGCATCTAAATTCATTATTATGTCTTAAGCAAACTTATAATTAAAATTTTTAATTTTTAAACATTCTTAACAATTAAATATAAAAAAATTCATAAAATTACTTTTGGACTTATTAATTTGTTTTTCACTTGTCAAACCCTAGCCTCCCACACCAACCGACCTTATCCTATCCCTTCCTTCATCTCCACTTCTCTATTATTTATCTCTTGTTCTCATACTCTTCATATTTGACATCATGTCCTGATAATGAATCCTGATACGGATCTAAAACATCGACTTAGTCAAGTGAGCACTGTGGTTTCTCCGACAACATTCGAAATCAATATTCTTAAATACTTCTTATGATTAAAAAATAAAATATTAACCTCATAAAATCTTAAATGTAAAGATAATCTTCCAATACGGATACAGATCTAAAACATCGACTTAGTCAAGTGAGCACTGTGGTTTCTCCGACAACATTTGAAATCAATATTCTTAAATACTTCTTATGATTAAAAAAAAAAATATTAACCTCATAAAATCTTAAATGTAAAGATAACCTTCCAAGGAAAAACCACAGACTTTGGAGCATCACACTACCGTGAGACAAGCTCTACTATAAGGAGATCTTAATCAAATAGGCAAGTAACATTGATGTATGGTAAAATTAACTTCCTGAAATCTTAAATGTAAAACTTACCTTCGAAGAAAAAACCACACAGACTTTGGGGCACCACACTACTGTGACACAAGCTCTACTATGAGAATATCTGTTGGAAACGGGTGACAATCGTTCTCTTGGTGGTTGCATAATGAACTTACCGAATTAATTTAGTTTGTTCAGTTAAGAGTAACCGTGAAAGAAATGTATATATTTCTTGTATTCTCATAGAGAAGAGTCGAAGAATTGTAAGCTGTTGTAATCTTCATTCATTGAATATTAAGAAGACCGATACCATTGCTCTGTGGATGTTTCCCTCTCGGGGGTTTTAACACAGTAAACTTTTGTGTTCATTTATGTATTTATGTTAATATATTCTGTGTTTTATTTTCTCTGTGGATCTCACTCCAACAAGTGGTATCAGAGCTATCTGGTAGAGGAGGCCGTAGACCATAGTTCCTGCCTGTCGCTGACTGTTGGACTGTGGAGAAAGCCGGTGAAGAAAAAAGATCCGGTGCTGGAAGTGAAGAGTTGTGCCGGTGAACTTTCCCATCTGCGAATCGTATAGAGTGCAACCACAGTAGCCGTGAAGTTGAAGATTATGTCTGCAAATGAAGTGCTCACCGAGGCCTGGCTGTGAAGAACCGTGAAGTGCTCACCGAGGCTGAAGGGCCGTGACCTGGAGATCGTGAAGCATGCCATTGTTGAACATGAGGATTGGTGGTGAAGATTGCTAAGCCTACCGGTTGTAAGGACCGTGAGGCTGGTGGAGAATTCAATCCCCGTGGACTGTTGTAGACGTGAATATTTGCAGCTGGAATGAAATGAAAGATGGAAGCCATATGATGGAAGCTGTATGGAGATAAGACAATAATAATAAAAATACTTTCAGAATTCTTTTTTTTATTATTATTGAAAGTATTTGGAATATATATATTTATATATTTTTGGAAGGCTGAAATTGGAAGTTTTGGAATAATAAAAAAGTTTGGAATAGTTTTTTTTTTTTTTGAAGGATGACTTGTAAATTTCTTGAGAAAATGGCAAAAACACAGAGTTTTAAATTTGAAATTGAAAAATCTAATGGGAGCAACAATTTTGAGTTGTGGAAGGTCAAGATGAGGGATATGCTAGTACAGCAAGGAGTGGCGAAGGCAATGGTAGGGAAAACCAAGAAACCCTGTGACATGTCAAATGAAGACTGGAATGAGATAGATGAAAAATCTCCAAGTGCTATTCGATTATGCTTGGCTGATGATGTTTCATTTAACATTGTGTCTGAAACTACAGCAGCAAGTCTCTGGACAAAACTGGAAAGTTTGTATATGACCAAATCCTTGACAAATAAAATCCTCCTGAAGCAGCAGTTATTTACCTTGCGTATGAAAGAAGGTACAAAAATTTCTGATCACTTGAATGCGTTCAATACTCTTGTTTGTCAGTTGTCTAGTATGGAAGATATTATTAGTTCTGAAGACAAGGCAATTTTAATGTTGTGCTCTCTGCTTGAGTCAAGGGCACATTTTGTAACCTCTATCAGTTTTAGTTCTGTTGAGTCTATTACCTTTGATGATGTTGTGGGAGCCTTAATTTCTGAGGAAACTCGAAAGAAATCTAGTCTTGAAAACTAGACATCAGAAGTAATGATAGCCAGGGGAAGAACCAGTGAAAGAGGACAACATTCAAGGGGTACATCAAGATCAAAGTCGAAGGGAAAAAATAGTAAATTGAAGTGTTGGTTTTGCAATAAAGAAAGACATCTTAAGAAAGACTGTTGGAAACGCAAGCAAGCTTCTAGGGAGGAGAACTCTAGAAATGAGGCAAACATAGCAGAAAATGATTCAGGTATGATTGATGAGGTATTAACTACTTCTAATGTCTCAGAATATCATTATGGCTGGTTAGTTGATTCTGGAGCATCTCATCACATGTGTCTTCATAGAAGTTGGTTTCACACATACCAATCTGTAGATGATGGTATAGTTTATATGGGAAATAATGTTACATGTAAAACTGTTGGGATAGGGAGTATCAGAATTAAAATGTATGATGGGATTGTTAGAACTCTAACAAATGTGAGACATGTACCTGAACTAAGGAAGAACTTGATATCAATGGGAGTTCTTGATTATGCTGGTTACAAATTTGAGGTTCAAGGTGGAGTTATGAAGATATCGAAAGGTATCCTAGTTCTTATGAAGGCAAATAGAGTCGGGAACTTGTATAAACTTGAAGGGAGAACGGAAACCGATCAAGCAACAGTAGCATTAGTTGGTGCAGCAGACTTCACTCGTCTATGGCATCAGCGGTTAGGTCATATCAGCGAAAGAGGAATGAAGGTACTTGCTGATCAGAAGTTGCTTCCTAGTTTAAAATGTGTAGATTTGAAGTTTTGTGAGCATTGTGTTTATGGCAAAGAAGCTAGACAAAAATTTAAATCTGGAAAACACATTAGTAAAGGTATCCTAGACTATATTCATTCTGATCTATGGGGACCATATCCAAAAATTTCTTATGGGGGATCATCATATTTCGTCAGTTTTATAGATGATTACTCGAGGAAAGTATGGATCTATTTGTTAAAGAGTAAAGATGATGTTTTTGATATATTTAAGTAGTTTAGAGCTTTGGTTGAAAAGAGCACTGGAAGGTTCATTAAATGTCTTAGAACATATAATGGAACCGAGTTTACTTCTAAGGAATTTGATAATTATTGCAAGAAGGATGGGATCGAAAGGCATAAGACCACTGTTTACACTTCGCGGTAGAATGGTGTTGCTGAACGCATGAACAGGACTCTTCTTGAAAGATCAAGGAGTATGCTCAGTAATGCAAACTTGCAGCAAGAATTGTGGGAAGAGGCATTTCTTACAGCTTGTTACCTGGTCAATCGATCACCATCAACAGCCATTGACTGCAAAATTCCGGAAGAGGTATGGACAGGTCAACAATGTGATTATTCTAATCTTAGAGTATTTGGTTGTGAAGCATATGCTCTTATTCCTAAGAATCAGCGGTCCAAACTAGATCCTAAATCAAGAAAATTAATCTTTGTTGGCTATGGTGATGGTGTTAAGGGATATAGATTGTAGAATCCTACTGTCCACAAAATCATCATAAACAGAGATGTAACATTTAATGAACTTTCTCTATCAAATTTAGATGTGAGTAATGATTTGAAATAGGCTAATGTACGACAGTTTCAGTAAGTTCAGTTTGATACTCAGTCATCTACAAAGGGGAATCATGAGGATGTCCAGGAAGAGGATATTCATGTGGACACTGCTCAGGAAGAGGATGATGAGCAGACAGAAATAGAGGAGATACCACAGCAATCTCTACGGAGATCTACACGGGACAGAACTTTTCCAAAGAGGTATAATGATTTTGTCACATCTATTGCTTTAATATCTAATGAAGGAGAACTTGACAGTTATTAGGAAGCATTGAAAGTGTCTGATAGTGACAAATGGAAACTTGCAATGAAAGAAGAAATGGATTCTTTGGCAAAGAACAAGACATGGGATCTTGTGGAACTTCCGGAAAGTAGGAAAGTGGTTGGCTGTAAATGAGTGTACAAATTGAAGAAAGGACCTGATGACACTGAACCAAAGTACAAAGCGAGACTAGTTGCAAAAGGGTTTTCTCAGAAAGCAGGTATTGACTTTCATGAGATATTTTCACCAGTTGTAAAACTTGTTTCTATCATAATTTTGTTAGCACTAGTTTCCTTGTATGATTTGGAGTTACAGCAGCTAGATGTCAAAACAGCTTTCTTACATGGGGATTTAGAAGAGGAAATTTTCATGGAACAACCAGAAGGGTTCGTTCAGAATCGCAACAAGAGGTTTGTTTGCAAGCTCAGAAAGTCATTGTATGGCCTGAGGCAGTCTCCCAGGCAATGGTAGAAGAAGTTTGATTCTTTCATGGTGAGTCAGAATTTTACCAGGAGTGAGTATGATCATTGTGCGTACTTTAAAAAGTTGGAAAATGACATGTTCATTATTTTGGTGTTATACGTTGATGATATGCTTGTCGCAAGCAAGAGCATGTTTGAAATCAGCTGGTTAAAGGCTCAGTTGGCTAGGACATTTGATATGAAAGATCTAGGAGCAACAAATCAGATCTTGGGAATGCAGATACATAGAGACAGGAAAAATGGCAAGCTGTGGTTATCACAAAAAAAGTATGTGGAGAAAATACTTCAGAGATTCGGTATGAATAAGGTGAAACCTGTTAATATCCCTTTAGCTTCTCATTTCAAGCTTTCTTCAAGTTTGAGTCCTAAAAATGATGAAGAAAAGTAGTATATGTCTCATATACCATATGCTAATGCAGTAGGAAGTCTAATGTATGCGATGATAAGTACAAGACCGGATATTTCACATGCAGTTGGTGTTGTCAATAGATACATGGCAAATCCAGGAAAAGAGCATTGGGCAGCAGTGAAATGGGTGCTTCAATATCTAAGAGGCACAAGCAACTATTGTATCACTTTTGATGGTTGTAGTGATGAAGTCTGTGGTTATGTTGATTCTGATTTTGCAGGTGATTTGGACAAGAGGAGGTCCACTTTAGGTTATGTCTTTACTCTTGCAGGTGGAGCTATTAGTTGGATGTCAAAGCTTCAGAATATTGTTGCTTTATCCACTACAGAAGTAGAATATATAGCTACTTCACATGCTTGCAAAGAGGCAGTTTGGTTAAAAGGTTTGCTGGATGAGTTAGGAAAAGTTCAGAACACTATAAAAGTTTTTTGTGATAGTCAAAGTGCTATTCATTTGGCTAAAAATACAGCTTATCATAGTAAGACAAAGCATATTCCTGTAAAATACCATTTTGTTAGACATGTTGTTGATGAAGGTGGAGTGGTTCTTGAAAAGGTTCACACAAAAAAGAATAGCGCAGACATGTTCATGAAGCCGGTTACTTTAGAGAAGCTACGGTGGTGCCTCGCTTCTCTAGGCTTGTAGGAAAGGTGATGAATAGAGCAACGAGCAAGGTATCAAGTAAATTGTTGTCAAAGTGGAGATTGTTGGAAACGGGTGACAACCGTTCTCTCGGTGGCTGCATAACGAACTTACCGAATTAATTTAGTTTGTTCAGCTAAGAGTAACCGTGAAAGAAATATATATATTTCTTGTATTCTCGTAGAGTTGTAAGCTGTTGTAATCTTCATTCATTGAATAATAAGAAGACCGATACCATTGCTCCGTGGATGTTTCCCTCTTGGGGATTTTACCACAGTAAACCTTTGTGTTCATTTATGTATTTCTGTTAATATATTATGTGTTTTATTTTCTCTGTGGATCTCAGATCCAACAATATCTTAATCAAATACAGAAGTAAAATTGATGTATGTTACCATAGAGACGCCATTTCTCAAAGGACAAGGCTCAAATAGGCTCATGCTATTTGAGAACCAGCTCCCATGAGATAAAAGAGAAAACTAAACCGCAGTGAATATTAGATAAAGCAAAAACATTTAATGGTATTTTCAAGGTATACAGAAATGAGACATTCTCTCCATTCCATCATGATTTTATATGAGTCTGGACTAAACTTATAGAAGACTGGCTACACATTCAGGAAACTTTAATGATCTGAATGAGAATAATTTATGGATATCCAAATCTGTAGATGAAAGACAGAAACTATAGGACAATTCACAAAAGCAACATATGAAACATGTTACTAGCAACTATACCAAACTGCTGAAAACAGTTAAGTATGGGATGAGACGAGAAGTATACCTTTGTTCAGTTGATGTTTGAAGGTCTGCCGAGAATCATTAGGATTCTAGGTCCAATCCTAATCCTAATCCTCTATTATAGGTCCAATATAGATTCTTGTGGAAAGATGATTCTAAAGCTTAACAAAGATATCATATTGAAGAGGGCACTCTAGAAGAAAACTAATAGGATTTGTTGTCAACTTCAGAGATGAAGCAGCACATTTCAGCTCATGCTGCTCATAAATATATCCAGAGGGGGAAAAAGCATAAGAGTAGTAATATTTAATTTTAATGCTACATAGATTCTACCAAGTAATGTTGTTTTTGTCACAAATAAAAATACAAATATGTCCATGTACAAATGGCAATAGCAAAATTGATACTTCGGTTAATGTTCAATAGGCATTTCTATGAAGATAAAAGACACTAGTCTTACTTTGGCTGGCAGGGCTTGTAAACAACCGTATACATCATATAACATCCATGATCTAATACAATCAATGTCCAACTTAGATGTATTAATCCTTTTTATTTCTACCTAGTTCAGTATGAAAACCAATTTTAGGCTAAAAGGCATCTAAGCGCCAAAGAGATTGAAATCAGTATCCCTGCATTGCCTAAATTTCACTTATATCAAGTATACAAGTGAATTCCAAAGGATGCAGAAGAAGCTTGCACATTATAGACATATCAAACCAGTCAAAAGAATGAGAATGGGAAAGATAACAGGTACACGTACAAACAGCAATGTAAAAGTCCATACTCGGTTTGAAATCAATAGGTATTTCTATGGATACACATAAAAGAAATGAGTTTTGCCTTGGCTGGCTGGCAGGCATTCTAAACAGCCATATCCATCATATATCATGCAGTACAACCAATATTCAACCTATATGTATTAATCCAATTTTGTTTCTATCTGGTTCAATATGAAAATCAAATTTAAGCCAAAGGCCCAAAGATATTGAAATCATTATTCATTAGCAATGAGTAATAAGAAGCATTAAAGTCAAGTAATAAAGTTCAAAAGGCAGCAATAGAAACATGCACATTATAGATATAGCAAACAAGTCACCAGAATAAGAAAGATAATCACGATGCTCCATTTCCTTACCTTTTTCCTTGTTGTGGGAAAACTATACATTCCACCATATGATGAAGTTTAGGAATGTTCACAGCCAACAAGATTCGTATATCACCCGGGTGAAGGCATGGGTTTTTTGCAACAATCACTTTTCCTTCCACTATATAAGTGTGATCCTGCCCTGCGGTATACAACTTCTTGTTTCTTGAAGCATGACGGGTTTGGATAAACACTTCACCGTAATTCAACATTATAGTTTCATCCAGGCATCCCATTAGACATCTTCCCCTGGGAACAAAAATACGTGCTTTGCTTCTTAGCTCCACAAGTTTAGATGCTCTAAATGCCTGAAGCATCATATATAGGTAAGGCTCCGATCTTGGACAGTAGCCACATGAAAGCATATCTGTAAGAACATTATGATTTTCACCTATATACATAATTTGCAGGACATCAAGAGCCTTATCTGAGCTCATCAAAAGTTGATTTATGAGTTCCGTTCCTTGTTTCTGAAGAGTCTCAAAGTGATGATCTGTAACACCCAAAGTAGACAAAAGAGAAATAATCTGCCGATTCAAGAAACAAGGTCTGTATCTTGTCCAAGAAAGGACATCCAGACTCTTATTATGTGAAGTGTACTTCAACATGCTTGGTCGCAAGGAGAGTTTGTACGAGGATCTTGGATCCACAGCCACCACACCTTTGTAGCCAGCAAACCTTATTTGAAAAGCAGATGGTACTATGTTACCACATCTACACTTGCGAGCCACCTGTTCTGCAAACAAGGGATTGATTTTTCCAATTCCATTTGAAAAGATATATCGTTTGCCATTGCTATTAGCTTCTATGAATTCTATATCATGAATGTATTCAACTTCATCATTCTGAATGTCAAATGTTTCTGTAGAAGAGCTAAAGGATTGCCCCATTCTTGACGCACACTTTGCAACGTTTCGTATTGCCCAAAAATCGCCCATCCATTTTCGTATACTGTCTGCAGTAAGTCTGTCTGTTGATGCAAACATCCATAATGAATTTCCACGCAACTGACTTGATGAGAAGGCCAGAAACTCAAACTTTTTGTCCCCTATCAAAAAACCTTCTCTCAAGACATGCAGAATCCGCTCGTATAATTTGGTATGTTGTTGTGGTACTCCATGGCCCATCCATCGAGACAGGTCCCTAGAATAGAGGGAACCGAAGTTCTCGTCAACAAAGGAAGCACGCAGAAAGTTTTCATTGTAGTTTGCATAGTGCCGTAGCACACGATTGGAAACATTAACTTCAGGTCCAGAGAAGTAGATCTTTGAAGGAGTCACTTGTACACTGTTGACATATATCAGACCGTTCTCCAAAGGTACTGTATGTCCGGCATCAAGGTGTCTGTTTGATTTCTTGAACATTTTAAATTGATTTTGGAGCCACTCTGCTGGTCTGTAACAAGTATTCCATCCTGAATTACCAAGTTTAGCTAGAGCCTGGTTTACGAGTGCAATGGGGTTCCTGTCAGACTGTAGCAAATTGAAAATTTCCTTGCCAAGTGTTGGCCAGCTCAGGATACCATGCTGAACAAGTGAATTTATTTTGAAAATTACACTGTGAGGTAAATGAAGACCTTCAGGAGGTTTTAGAATCGGCACCAATATAGACGTTGACGAAAATGGCCCTCCATGTTGCAGCAAAACCTTGTCTTCAATTTCTTTGTAATGTACAAACTTTTCACGGATTTGAGAAATATCTAAATAATTGGGAAGCTCCAATGCTAATGATGAAGATTGACCTATACTACAGGATTCTGTAAAATCTGTTGTTCGAACCCACTGAACGTTCTCGATGCTTTTGGATTTGTAATCATTATCATTATAGTGTGGATATGAGCACAAGTTGTGATAAATGGTCGGAGCATTGCGCAGCTGTCATATTTAATTGCATATTAGCTGATCTGTCACTTGTATGGATCCCTTAACTTACAAGCATTTGCAAATATGAAATGATTTTAATGCTTCACTCTTTTAATTCTAATGCAAAACAAGCAATTTATTCAAAGATCTCCCTTTGCAATTGCTTTACAATTCTATAGATACGCCCATCCCTAACCTACAATCTCTGAGAGAGAAATAATCGGTTCAACGAACGCAATTTGTGCCCAGAAAATAAAGCTAGAAGTTTAATGTCAGTGTCAGACATTGGGATGTAGATAATTCAAATTGTACTATTATATGTTCTAAAATGTAATGCGAAATGTATCCAAACAAGCAAGATACCAATTCAAAACGCTTCATTTAAAGGCACTGAGTATAGACCACTGGCTTAGAGTATCTCTGATAAATGCTTCGCTACTCTTGTTACTACTCTCTGAGAGGAAGTTTTGATTAGCGCTAACTCCAAGTGACACATTGAAGTCCTTTTATCTGATTCATTACAAAAATATTTTAGCTATTAATCTACTACACAATTATTTTGGGCGTAATTGCATTGAAGGGCTCTAGAGAAGTCTGTTGCAGAGGAAGGATTGTTGACCAATCCCAACCCTCTTCCCCAGTGAGGTATTTGAGCTTTCAGTGTGGCAACTGTGTCCTATTACTGGGTGATGCAGAGTCTGATTCGAATAGTGCTTTTAGATTTTTGAAATGTAGTATATGTGATGAACAGATGGACACTTACGCTCCAAGTGTGCCCAACATAGGTTATAAGTTTTGTTGATTTACCGATCCATTAGAATGTCTAGTGCTTTTATCAATGAGCTGAACACTTGAAGGTATTCACTTACAAACATAACAAACAGAGGGATCTAGTATTTACGGGGTTTAAAACTCTTAAGAAGGGAAAATAATGCACAACAGTAAAGGCAAAATTAATCAAGAAATAACTTATATCAAATATTTTTCATATAATCATCCGTGTTCTTTAAAAAGAGATTATGGCAAATCAGCCTTAAGCCACAAATCAAGATTATGGCAAATCAGCCTTAAGCCACAAATCAAGTGTTTTTAATATTGGCCGACTCATGTGTAAGGCATGATTATGATAGTTAGATTAATAAAATACAAAAGTCCATTGAAGAAACATGCCACTAAGGCACAATAGAACTAAACGCATATAGAATCAAATGGAAGTTAAACTAACTTCTCATGCCAAAATATGGCATATCTCACTATTTAACTTAAAAAAGCAATTTGTGATAGGATTGAAGGATTTATAAAGAGAAAGGAGGAGGTATTCAAGCCTATTCCTTCTTTATTATGACAACTTCTCCAACTCTTAACATAAACTGAAGCTCTAAAAACTTGGATTTTGTTAGTGGCTTTATCATGCCAAAATATGGCATATCTCACCATTTATCTTAAAAAACAATTTGCAATAGGATTGAAGGATTTATAAAGAGAAAGGAGAAAAGAGGAGGTATTCAAGCCTATTCCTCCTTTATAATGACAACTTCTCCAACTCTTAACATAAACTGAAGCTTTAAAAACTTGGATTTTGTTGGCTTTGTGGAAATATCAACAATTTGATCATATGTTCAGCAGTAGAGCACATACCCAATGAAGCGCATGTGTATGTTGTATTGACGTTGAACTGTATTTTGAGCAAGCTAAATCACACTTTGATTGTCACACAATAGTGTGGTTAGATGCTACCGTGGGAAACCAAACTCAAAAGGGATCTTTAAACCCAAAGGGCTTCCTTACTTGCACACACTACTGCACGATAGTCTGCTTTTGCTGACCAAGGAATAGATTTTGAACGGAGTTTTGAAAACATATCTTCCAATGGAATTCTGATCATTGAAGTTGTTGACCTAATTTGAATCTGTAAAAACCAACAAATTAAGTGGACCACCCTTACCAGTACTATATGCCAAACAAAACTGTACCTTAGAGACACTGAAGTATCATCATTGTTGTATTCCGATGGCTTTCATGTGGATCTTCCATATACTAGGAAATGGAACCAACAACAAAGGAAATGCCAAGGAGAGTATGTTTTAGACACAAAATGTTGTCAACTTACTATCTATACAAAGGAACCAACAACAAAGGAAATTGCAAGTAGAGTATGTTTTAGATACAAAATGTTGTCAACTTACTATATATACAAAGTGGCATCCACTTTGGGTGAAGAAAAAGTAATTGTAAGTTTAACTTCAAATTCCTTAGAAGCTTGTCATAGGGATACTTAGGTTGAGAAACATAAATTCCTTCCTTTGATTGCAAAACTTGGCGGTCGATAAATATTGCGAGGGGCATAATTATGACATCTCAAATTTACTTCTTAAGGCTACCCTTTGCATGGTTAGGTAATTGTGGATTTCTACTCGTGAGTGTAAGGTCATCAACATAAAGTACACGTACATGAACTTCATCACCTACTATTTTGGTATAGACATTTGAGTCAAAGTGACGATTAAAAACCCTAAATTAAGAAAAAATTGGTCAATTCTTTCATAAAAGTTTGAGAAGCTTGTTTAAGGCTATGAAGAGATTTCTCAAGTTGAAAAACCAGATTGGAGTCACCTTGATCAAATCCAAGAGGTTGTTCCATGTACACTTCTTATAGATTCCCATGCAACAAACTGGATTTGATATCCATTTAATGTACCTCTCCTTTGTATGAAGTTGCAAGGGAAAGAACTCAATTTGGTGTCCAGGGTAAATATTTGAATATTCAATATAGTCAACACATTCTACTTGTGAAGAGGACCTTGTGGACAAAAGTCACTTTGTGTCTTAGAATCGATTTCTTATTATTTCATTTCCCCTCATTATTTGTAAAGTTACCACTTAGAAAAATGGGAAATATTTATATTTTGTAACTCTGCTTGAAAAAACGAACGCCTAATATTTGGAAGTCGAGTTATTCTTAAAGGTCTAAATGATTTTTTTTTATGCATTAATGACTTAGACCATGATTTAATCTTAGTTGTACATATCAAGATTGAGATAGGTGGTGACTAGGATTAAAAGGATTAAGGTTTTATCAAAGCATAAAGATATAGGTTGAACATGTTCAAGCTTAGGGATTAGGGAAGGCAATCTAGATATAGGTTGCAGGGTGAACATGTTCAAGCTTGTTCATAACAGTGAGAGCTTGTGCAAGTTGTAGCACAAGAAGATGGAGAACCTGCATCATAAAGTGTTATCTATTCGAAGGGAGATAGCTATAGGTATATTTTAGAGGTCAACATTGAGCAATAGGGAGTATGAGAAAGGTGCATACTTGGAAATCATGCCAACCTTGCATTCCCAAGTAGCGAGTATAGGTCTAAAGAGATTCTAGAGCTCATGCATCTAGATGTCTGTGGATCGATGTTAGTACCATATATATTAGGTAGCGTTACAACTTGTTATGCCTCAGAGCTACTGTAGCGTTCCAGCAAGGCCAAACCTAGAGCAAGGGGTTTAAATTTTTTATTGTAAAGGCCAAAGTGGGGTTATATTGTATGGATATTTGGATTAGGGTTTGTTCTCTCCATGTATTGGTCATGGAAGGATCTCTTGGTTTCACTCTTAGGATTTCTTAGCTTTGTAGCATAACTGACTGACCCTTTGGTGTGTGGATGTCACTGCCATGTAGGGCATTACGCCCATGGGTTGGTGTCTGAGGCTTCTAGGGGTTACCCACTGGAGCACATGACCACCTTGGTTTTTATTATGCATAGGTGATTGCATCTTGTAAAAGGTCGTTGTCCCCTATTTAGCACACCTCCTTCACACACTTGGACCTCTAGCAGTTTGGCCTATGAGGTCATCCTTCTAGAATTGGGCCTACAAGCTTAGAAAGGGGGGCGTTGAGGGATAAATCACTTCTAGGGGTTAGTTGGGGCATGACGTCCCCCTTTGGATCAATTTTTCAGCAAGTAAATCCTTATTTTGGAATTTTTTGCTATTTTATGTCTATTTTAGGATTTAGTCCCCAACTATTGGGAGACCTACCCTAAAAAAATTCAAATTTATTTTAAACTTTGTCAAACTTGTAGGCTCAAGAAATTAAAAAGGTTGAGGATGAAAAGTATAAATAGATCACCTCACCTTCATTGCAAATCACCAAGACAAGGGTTCTAATATGTTCCTTTCCCACTCTACAGGCTATTGATGTGAGGCGCACTTCTCTTGGGATGTTTTTCTTTGCTTGAAGGTGAATGATGGAATGTTCTAGGGTCTGATTTTGGCACACGCTAAAGGTTGATGCTAGAATAGTTGAAAAACTCATGCACAGGGATGACCTGAGGGCTCTTCTGTGCTCACTTCTTGTTGAATGTTGGTAAATTTTGCTCCTAGCTTGGTTGAGTAGTGCTTTTATGGTGCATTTTGCTAATTTGTTAAGGTTGTTTGACAACATTTTGTCAACTTTTGTATGAAGAGAACGTCCTCCCTAGGAGTTCTGTATTCCTAACTAGGGCCTTGGAATCCCTCATTTGTCCTAGTTAAGCTCTCCTACCGAACCCTAGAGGTCGCTAGGTGATGCCCTTGCTTGCAACTATTGAAAGACATTTCTAGAAAGGGACGTTGATCATTGATCCCTCATTACCCTAGTGATTGAGACAAAAACCATATCTCCCTATCTTATACCAAAATTTACTATCTTTCAACAATTTAGTTGTCGTTTATTACATGCATTTATATGTTTAAAAAGCCTAAAATCAGAAAATTCCTAAAAACCCTAAAAGTATGAAAAATTCAAGACTCAAAAAGTAGTTTGAAATTTGCAAACCTGATGCACCCAAGAGGTGTGTTTAGTGGATTCATCCACAAATTCTTGAAGGCATCTCAGTTTGGCATATTAGAATGTTAATGGTTGGTAAAGCGAACCTTTTTGCAGACTGCCAAGCGAATTACAGAAGTATCCTCTCTGCAGATTTGGATGGCTAAGTTAATTCACCCTATGCATAGTGTTATCACCCTCCCATGACTGAGTTTTTTCTACGGTCTCTAAAGTATTTTAGCACTGGTAATTAATGCCTTAAATAGCAGAACCTAGTCTACCATGGCAGCTTAATTGCAGCACCTTATTCTGAGTAGATAGATAATACTGCCTTGAATTTTATACTTTGTTAAACCACTGAGTATTTGTTGATCATAACCTACAGGGCTAAGTCAACTTTTGGTTTGATTATGTTCTCCCTCAAGTGGATAAAAAATAGTTACAGTTGCTGATTATATTTCTGCTCCTTCATTTGCACATAAATGCAAATTAGAAATCTATCTTAATTATCATATGTAATGTCCTCTTTTCATTAAATCACCCAAAGACACCCATTAACCTATTTTATTCCCATAGGTTTG
This sequence comes from Pseudotsuga menziesii, assembly GCA_001517045.1. NCBI lineage: Eukaryota > Viridiplantae > Streptophyta > Pinopsida > Pinales > Pinaceae > Pseudotsuga > Pseudotsuga menziesii. The sequence goes on along the minus strand of LPNX011188687.1, from coordinate 386,909 downwards.
AGCGGGGTATTAAAGAAAAATGAATAACCGAGGACTAATATCACTAGGATCAGAAAGGAACTTCATTTCAGTGTTGTTAGATCATCGGTAGACTACAGAAAGAAATTGGAGCAGATATCAACAAGCATGTGGAGCATGCGGGCCTTATTTCACCTTGGATGCGTCAATGAGCAATTAGGTTTGCATGCATGCAAAAGTAAAGTCATGCAAACCCTAAAATCTATATAAGAAGATAACTCGAACCAAAAAGGCATCCAAGTTTATTATTCACTTTTGATATTGGTTTCGAGAGATTGACAACAACAACAACAGTGAGTTGGGGTTAAGGACGTGAGTCGTGAGCCGGCAAGTGTTTCTGGCAACAAAACTTATCTGCCCTAATCACTTTGGAGATAGATCATCTAGGTCTACCCTTGCACTTCACAAATTTTCACTATTATTGGAGCAGTAGCATAACCAAGCGCAAGTGTTCATATTTCCGAGATCCAACAGCACAAGGAGAACGTATTTACTGGGTAGTAATTCACTACACATATGGGAGTACTCCTTTCTCTTGCATGTCTCTTCCATTCTCTTTGGAAGGGTCATATTACTATCCTTGGTGATTATCAAGGCATCTCTTACACATTCAGAGAATGTCCAAGCAAAGTTGTTGGAGAGAGGACTCCCCATATTCTGGACTTGATCAATTCGCTAGTGTCCTAAATAGCCTCAGAAGTTCTGCATGTGCATTCCATGCTCTTCAGAGGACCACTATCATATTATTTGGGAAGTTTCGGCTCACCATTCAGACTATTTAGGCAGTTACAAAAGGATTATCATCAAAAGAGGACATTTTTTCCTTGCATAGGTGAACCATCTAGAGAAGGCATCATGTTTTGGGAGTTGCAGTGGATGCATGGCATGCATGTCTTTTCTATATTGATCAAGCACCCTAACTATAATTATTAGCATGTTCTTATAGTTGTTGAAGCTTCTTTCATTATCAATTTGTATTTTTTTCATATCTCGGGTTAGCGCACTATCTGGTATTGCATGCAATTTAATTCTTAAAGGATAAAACTCATATAGCTCTAAATCACGCAACCAAAACCACAACCATATCAATACAAGAACACAAAGTATCAGTTTGGGATATTGCATCCCAAGCTACCCAATTTACTAATATTGATTAGAATAGTTGAATTAACTCCTCAACAAGATTTAGTCATTTGCCTTATACATCGTTTGACTCCATATAAGGAATTAATCTGGTTACAAGGTCATAGAAAGGTATTTGCTTGGTTGGTATTAATAGGTACCTTAAACAACTCTCCCTGGGTCTAGGAGTTGTTATCTACTAAGTTGCACTTAGGGGATTTCCAGTGAGCCGCCAGAGTCTTGAACAAGCTAGTCATTCATCATCAGATCTCAGAAGTTCAACGGTTACATCAAGACCAGTTGTGGTCCCGTTTTTAATAAATTGCATTTTCATACAACATGGGGATTTTGTAATAAATGTTTTAGCATGGAAATTTTTTTGTAAAGGACTTGGCTTTGTAGGACTTAGACATCAACCCAATCATTCCAAATTGTTTTTTCTCTTGTCAATTATGCAATGTTGAAGAAGTGATGTATAATTTTTGAGTTTTTCACCGCTCCTCCAAAGCCGGAATGGTTGTCTTGGTGGTTAAACCCTGGGAGGTTATCAAAGTTCACGTGTCAATGTATATAAGCATGCTAGTCATTGTTTTGAGTCATTATGAACATGTACTAGGCCCCCCTAGTTATTTTTTAAATTTCGAACATAAAAAAGCTCATATCTCACCGGGGACCAAAAACTAACGTCAAATGACTGCACAGATGGATCTGAGACCATGGTAGTATGGTACAAACGACTAGATGCACCCCAAGAATCCCTTTAAATCCCTAGCAGAACTTAATTTTTTTTATTGTGTTTATTTTCATTTTTCCTAGGCAAAACTGCTGCAAAAGGCCAAGAGACCAATATCTGTCCTATAACTACCTAAAGCTAAAAACCAGCTATACCAATGAGATCATAATGTCCAAATCAACTAGGAATGAGTACTCATACACCATATTCCCATCACAAAGATACGTCAGAGGCCCCATCAATGCCAAAACAATAATAATAATAAACCCTATAAATGTTGATAATCATGGAAATAATATAAGCCATCATAAAAAACCACCATGTGAAGTATGAATATGCTTGATGGACACCCATAGACCATAAATAATCATCATCCATGAACATTTGTCTATAACTCATCCCGAATCCTGTTCATGGTCTGGTCACTACTAGGTTGACCAAGTCAAGACTGATCAAATGATGACCCAAGTGCTAAACTCTGATACTGCAAAGCATAGGTGGACATGCATGCTCAATTATCTATGTTAGTAGTGACACTCTAGTACGATTTAGATTTTGTTGCAAGTATAAGCACAATACACATATAATAATCCAAATCAAAATGATTAGTTGCTTCAAAACAAGAACCTTCAGTGTTTACTCATTTATAGATTTCATCATTTTGCTAGTCATGGGTGAAGGGACCATAAACAATAGGTGAGGCCAAGGGATGACTTGATAGCTTAACACTGTAAGCACCTAAAGGATAAGGGGATCCACACAACACATAAGTTGGACTAGGTGAACAATAGGGCATGGCGGTATCTCACAAATGGGTGGAATGATGAGAAGGATTCACTAGACTCTGGACAAGCAACCTTTTTGATACTTTATTTGCTCAAAATTTATTTCACTAGTTGACCTCTAAAGGCAGGTTCCCTAGTAAGGCTTCTGGTCTTCCAGATAATGACAAAGATATGATCTTCTTGGTCCAATCTCTCCCTACTGCCCCATGGGGGAATATGACCCGTACATTATATAAAGAATGAGTTCCCATCCTCTAGCCATCAACTTTATTTTTCATTGATAACTTGCCAACCTCTAAGAGCAGGTGCCCCAGAAAGACTTCAGGGCTTCCAGAAAATGACTAAGGCTCAGCCTTCTAGGGCTTGCCTCCCTGATACCCTGTGGGGATACATGAGGCCTTACACCATACAATGGATGAGTGCTCATCTCTTAGCCATTGGCTAGTTTAATTTTTATTTCCAATAGTGTCTCAAGACACTTTTATTTTGCTGACAAGGCATCCATTTAGAATAACATTAAGCTCCAATGCCTTAGTGTCTAAAGACAATTTCTTTCATAGGACTACTTGTGGTCAAGACCTAGAGGTAGCCATTCCTTGTGACAAAAATCACATAAAATAACACCGAGACACATTTTTATACATGGAGACCTATTCCAACATAGAGGTGAAGGTGGGGGAAATCCCAGATGTCACTAGTCAAATTACAAGTCAAGTATAGTAAATAAAAATGGGAAGGCCAGGGATGGATGGAGACAAAGGAAGTGATTCCAAAACTACCAAACTATGTCCTTGAGGGGAAAAGACTAAATCCATACTAAGAGTAGGATGAGGTCAAAGAGTATACAAAGGAATTTCCTAGTCAAAACCACTGGATCATTTATTCTTTAGATTTCAAGTAAACCAATATTAAATATCACCAACATATAATCCATATCAACTGAGTCTCACTGCTAAAATAGGTTACAGAGCAACATCAACATCCATAAGCACAAACCATAATAGCACCTGGGTCATAAACCTACAATGGATCTGAAATCAAGTCTGAAAATCCTTCGAACAACTGTTGCTGCTACACATAGGCACTATATCAATCTCTGCTCTAGGTCATGAGAATGTCTAACTCAGTCATCGAATATGGGGTCATGAGGCTCAGTCATGGCATAGAACTGGTCAATCTGGTCACTCTAGATCTGCTGAAAGTGAGAGATCGTCAACTGTTGGCTCATCATCTGCTGATCTCATAGTAAAGGACTGGCTCAAAGAACTGCTCAATACTGCTCAGGAACAATAGTAGCCCAGCTACTGTATATGTGACAACAAGTGCAAAGAAGTGGCAAATAAATGCTTAAAAAGCGAGAAATTGACACCAAAGACAAAGTCAAAAAGTCAAATGAATTCTTATTAAGATGACATGGAAAGGGTGGCAATCCTTTCTCATGTGGAAGGTGAATAAAACTTAGGATAAAAGCTTCACGTTTGGATTTGACTTTGAGTGTGGCGAGAGTACCTAAGGATAGAGCACGCCAGCCTTCACGTGAGGACTTGCGCTTTGTTGATGTGTCGATGCATGGATGGTTTGGTAAATCATATGGATGGGGGCACATCTCTCTTATGAGAGGTGGCGCATACCCCTAAGTTACACTTCACTTCAAACTCAAGCATATCCCATAATTAACTCCTTTATGTTTCACGTAATGGGCAGCTTGGTGTTTGTGGTAAATGATGGATGCTCCAATGTAGAGGTGGTGCCTAACTCTATAGTTCCACTCCACTTTAGCTTGTGATTTATCCTTGATTCTCTCTACCTCGTGCTCTCTATCTTGAGATGGATACGCCCCCCAGGGGCTTGAGATCTATTTAAGCAAGGCCTTTTTCCTCATTTCAGGGAGGAAGCAAGGAACCTCTTCTCACATATATTGTAAATGTTAATCTTTGTTATGAATAAAGTTGAGTCTTTGGAGAATAATCTGTTGATGCAATACTTTCTATGGTGAATGTTTGTTCTATAACCGAGGTGATATTTGTCTAGCACTTTCGTTTTTTCATGCGATTTCAAATATATAGCTTAGAAGTTTGTATTCCACTACGCAGAATAGGCATTTGAGTTTAAACTTGCTTATTTATGTGTAATCATATAAGATTCAAGAGTTATACATTGTGGTTGGTAATACTTGTATGCTTTTGGTTTTATGTGGCTTACCATACTAGATTTGATCTTTTTCATGATGGTTTCTTGTGTAGCTTTGCAGATCACTTATAGTGGATTAAGACTGGAGCTGGGTTGCATCTTGTCTTCTTCACCACTTTCATTTTGGATCTAACTTGTTTTCTCTATAGGAACCCTCCTCCTCAACCTTGTTCAAGCTTGCGCTTGATCTCTTCTTTGGCCTTCTCGACAAATAAACTCAACCTTAATCTCTTTCCTTTATTTTTTGGAAGCTAAAATATCATCTTTAGAGTTCATCAATTGTGTTTTACTTGCTTCAATTTAGATTTAAGAAAAGGCCGAAATTTAGCATCTAAAACATTAGATCTAGATTGCATTGGCTTTAGCACTTCAAGTTTAATTTTCTTTCGTGCAGAAGAAAAATAGATCAATCAATGTCCTTCATTTTTGCAAAACTAAATACTAACCCAGCCTTGCTTTTTCGAGTACGACCTTCAGGCCTAAAATATACTCTTGGCTGTAGTAATTAGAAAACTTATCTTTCTTCTTGTTTATTTTACTTTGTAAATTTACCCCTGGATCTCCCAAGTACGACTTTAATTCCTAAAAGAGATTCTTGGGCTTAAAAATTAAAGCGCTTGCTCAAAAAATATTTCAAAAACTAACCAAGGCTCCGTTGTGTATGTTTTGCACCTCTGTGGTTCGACCGATCTGTTGGATGCATCAAAAGCAATGGGAGTGACCAGTTTAATTAGGTTCACACCCCAATAAATATCTGAAGGAGAAAATCCAACGCCTCGATTCAATCTCTTGTGGGGAAATTTCACAGAGAAAACAAGAACCACTAGGTAGTGACCTCATGATACCATCACACTGCACCCTCGATTGGTGTAGTGTTGGACACCTCCCAGAGACTCCAATCCAGCCCACATTTCTTCGCGTGGATCCACATTTGATAAAAATTTTGGACATATTCCTCGTATCTTCAGGTATATCCGGAGTGCCTTTCCTTTTCTAATCCACTCATCTAAATCCACTTTCAACTTAAAATCAACAAAGTACACTTGCACAACATTTCCTATTTTAGCAGCAACTTTTACTTTTGACTCCATTTCGCACTGGTAATATTGTAATCAACACTTTTGATTTCAGTCAACCTATACTGTGGATGATATATTTATGTTGTTGATATCTAATTAGTTTTGCAAGTTCTTGTTTTGATTATTTTTACAAAACTACTAAAAAACTTATTTCATCCTTAACCAATTAAAAACAACTAAGAGCCTTAGTAACTCTTTCCAATAGGGACAACCCCCCTTGGTTTCATTAGGAGTTTGCCTAAACGAAGGATTCAAGATCAGGTGACAACCCCTGACTCGAGACTTGCCCCGAAGGACACACCGAGCAACTTGAATATTTCTGTTGCGTTTCACCCCAGGTGTGTGTAAGGCAGCAACATTTTTTGGTGTCATTGCCAAGGATAAATCATTTTATTCCTGAAGTTGACCTACATTTTTATTTTAGTAGTATTTTACCTTTAAAATAAAATTTGATTGATCTAGTCAACCTCTTAATTGAACTCGATCCGTCTGGTGACTCTACTACCCTTAATCCCACCAAGGTATTCTACTAGAAGAAATTCTGAAGGCTTCTTTGATCTCATCCCTGAGCCTGTAAGGGCTTATAGGAGGAGGCTAAATTGGCAATCTTCTTGTAGAATCCTTGAGAATTTAGGATCTGAGTCCATTTTGGACATCCATTTGCTTTTTGAAAATCAAAACAATAGTATTAACTTTTATGAAGAAATGACTGATTACTTTAAACCCCTTGACTTTACTCAAATAGCGGGTCAGCCACGTACTATACCAAACAAATCTATCAAGAAAATTCCAACCTTCCAAGGAAACAGTGCCATCACTGCTACAGCTCACTTACAAGCCCTCTCCAAATGTTTCTTCAGTTGGGTCAACGATGCTGCTCAACAACACGATGATGTGTATATGAAACTTTTCGCCTTATCTTTAGAAGTAGTTGCTTATGATTGGTATATAGACCTAGATGACAATTCCTATGCTACCTATGTTGATCTTGTGAAATTATTTAAGAAAAGTTGGGGAGATAAAAAGAACCTCACCATCAACTCACTGCCCTCCATACCTTAATGAGAAATGAAAACAAAACTAGGTAGGAGTTCAACAAAACGTTTCAGTAGGTTGTGAAAAGTATCCATTCTGATTTCAAGCCAGCTGACATATCCAACCTTGTGTATTACATGGATTCCTTAAGCGAAGAACTAAGATACCAACTGAGGGATAAAGAACCAGGTGATCTTAAGAAAGCTCAAGAATTGGCTATTAAGATTGATCAAAATATGCAAGCTCCAGGAAAGTCAAACATTCATGGATACACAAAAGCCCCTATCCCTCCTAAGCAACAAGATACTATGGATAAGGATCCCATGAATCAAATGCAAGAGGCTTATGATAAGAAAATGAAAGATATGAATAATAAGATGGAGGCATTAAAAGTTGATTATGCAAATCAACTAAAGAATATGCAAAACTGGGTAATAAACATGGAAAGAGCTCAAACCAGTCAAAAGAATTTTGATCCTAAGGGTAATTGGGTTCAAAAGAAAGATCTTCAAGAGAAAAGGCCCCCTAATCAGCTAGAATCTACCAACGTGGTCAAAGAAGTCATTCCCTACTGCAGACCCTGTGAGCCTCTTCATGAATATTCCACCTGTTACATGGCCTAACAAATTTTAGTGCATAGTCTTCCAAAATCAAGTGATAGTGAAGAGTATTCAAGAGAGCTCGAGTATGTCAATGTTGTAGGAAAGCTCCATCCCATTACCAAAGAAACCTGGAGTCAAGTAAGAGAATATATTGAGTGACTGGATAATCTTACTAAGAACTTTGGTGCTAAGCCTACAACTTAACAGATTAAGGAAATGCCTAAGTTCAAAGGTCTCGCCTATCAGAGAAGGGACAATCCTGGAACTTCAAAGAGTAATCAGTATCCTCATAAGGTAACCACTCCTCCTGATTCAGATGATGTAGGTATTGATTTGGGTACTTTATTTTCAAAAGCTAAAGTGACAGTCCTTGCAAGAGAAATAGTTAAAATTTCAAAGCAAAGAGAAAAATTGTTGAAAGTTTTTAATGCTCCTTCTCCCAAAAAGGTAACCTTTAAAAAACCTTTAGAATAACCACCTCCAACTCAAAATAATGTCATAGAAGATCCTATTGTAGTTTTTGCATAGCGTGTATTCAACAAAAGAAGATCATCCCCCTTTCTATGTATCATTGATGATGGGTGATCTTCTTCTACATAATTGTATGCTTGATTCAGGATCCTCTTCCAACATTATGACAAAGAAAGTCATGCAACAGTTAAACTTAAAAAGAACTAGGCCTTATCGAAATGTATATGCTATGGATTCAGGAGAGGTGCATGTGGTAGGATTATCCTAAAAATCCAGTTAGATTGGCTAAATACCCAGATATTCATATAACCATGGACATTCTTATGATTGATGTGCCGGATAAATGGGGTTGTTATTGTCAAGAAAGTGTTGCTACCTTAGGAGGATGGATCCGAATGGATTCGATGCATGTTACAATACCTACATCAGAAGATTCATGGGTCAAGTTGTGTATTGAAAAGGAAAAGATAAAATCATGTCGAAAACCCTAAGAAACCCTCAAATGAGTATGTCTACAAAACTGATGATATTGGGACTTGCACTTGCTACTCTACCTTTTTGGCTCCCCTTAGAGAAAAAATGAAAGATGAGAAGGTAGATCAGATATGGAAAATGAACTTTGAAGGTGCTCATTCCAGAGCTGGGAAGGGGGTAGTTGTTGTCATCACATCACCTAAAGGGAAAACCTTCAACTTTGCCTATAGATAGGAGTTTGAGGCAACAAATAATGTAGCTGAGTATGAGGCTCTTTTACTTGGGTTAGAAATGGTTAAAGACATGTGGATTAAGATATTAAACATTAAAGGCGACTCTAATCCAAGTAAAAGGCCAATTTGCATGCAAGGGTCAAAGACTAAAGACTCTGATCCAAGTAAAATGCCAATTTGCATGCAAGGGTCAAAGACTAAAGAGGTATAGAAATGCAGCATGGGATCATATGGAACTTTTTTTGGCTTTGAACATAGTTGCAATTCCTAGAGAGAAAAATAGCATGGTAGATCAGTTAGCAGTAGCAGCTTCAACCCTCCAACCCTCACAAGAACTGTTAGATGGTGATGGTAAACTTGAGATAAATGTTGGACCATCCGTCCCAGGTTTTTCGGAATGATAAACAAATTCTTAGATTTATCCACAAGAAGAGTTCTCCAATTTCATTGTCAATCATTAGGAATAGGGTAAAGAGTATTAGGACTGTTATCACATATAGATTTTGCAGTTGGGCTACCATAATGCAGCATGCAGACTCATCTTTTATTCTATTCCGGGCTAATTTTCACATGGGGTATTAGCATGGATCATTACAGCTTCAACCATTCCAAAGCCTTGTTCATAAGATTTTCCTTGCCAGGACTAATATTCAGGAGTCCATTGAGATGCTATTGGTGATGATCCAGTTCATTGGAGTAGAGCAACAGATCAGAGTTGGTACACACAGTTATAGAGGGGCTTCTCAGTCGGAGACATGTATATATTGTGAGATCAGGTATATGCTTTTTTGGTTTGATTTTGCTCTATGATGTATGTCAAACACGTATACTTATCAGGTTAGGATGATTATGGTGCCCTATGCTTATATCTACTATTGCTTTAACCTATGTTATGACTAATCAAGGGACTTGATGTGAAGACTGTTGCTCATCCCATGCTTGTACAAATAGTAAACCTTAGTGCTAGGATGGTTCCATGTATCACTTGTCCTCGTCCATCCAGTTTCATCCTTTTAAAAATTGGTCATGTGACTTAGACTGTTTGAGACTTGTGAAATTGAAGATCATTTCCCCATTTTGACCTTTATGCATGATGGATCCCATGTTGTTTTCTGTCTCGGCTCTGAGTTGTGCAACAAAACTTGTTGAAGCCTTGATCTTTCTGGGCCAGGAGAACCCGTTGGTGTTGGTTCTTGAGCTTAGGCAAGTTGGGTTTTGAAGCCTTGACCTCTCTGGTTGGTTGCCCACAATGTTTGGTCCTGACTGTCCATATTCCCCCTAGTTGCCTAAGAAGTTGTCAGCTAAAACTTGAAGTAATATGTCTACCATCATTACATGCATTATGAGCCATATGCTATATATTATGAAATGCAAAGCCCACAAATGAAATTCCAAACTGTCTTTAGACACAAATCAAAAAGGGCAATGAACTGAAACTGTTAAAGGCCCAAATAAAGCAGTGGATAAACAAATGTTAAATCTAAAGACTGTTGACCATCTTAATGAAATGTAATGATTGATTCCTCATGGAGCCTACAAGTTTTGGTGTGAGATGGAGTAAGGGACAGCTAATTCCAGTGTTACACGGGGACTCGCCCCCAGGGTCAAGGGCGCGCCCCCGTCGCTCCTTGCGCCCCAGGAGCTCGGGGGCTCCTGGGGAAACATTTCCCAACGTCCCCAAGATCCGGAAACTCTCAGAAACTCACAAGGGGGGGCGCCCCCCTATTCTGCAGAGCACTCCAGTGAAGGGGGGCTCCCACATGCCCTCTCCAGAAACTGGGGGGCTCCTAGACACCCCCCACAATTTTCCCAATTTCAGTTTAAAAAAACAAAATTTTAATTTTAATTGTTGTTTAGTCTCTATTTCAAGCTTAGTCTTTAGTAATTTACTATTTCACTATTTTAGCATGCAATATCATTGATTCAAGTTTTAAGTTACAATGACTGAAATTACAAATATGATATCAAGATTAAAATGACAAATTTGAAAATGATCACGATGAATTGTATAACATGTTTGTATTATTAATTTGCTATATTCTAATTTACGTTGCACAATGCTTAACTTAGTATTTAGTATTTATTATTTACTTTTAGTAGTTTACATGGGATGAATCATTGAATTGTTATTGCTGGGATTTAATAATTTATAATATTAATTTTTATTAAGACCTGGATGTCCCCCCGCCCCCCTTGAATTTCGTTAAAATTTGGGGGTGGTCTCCACATGTCCCCAATGTGCGTTTCCCTGCTCCCGCATCCCAAAAACTTGGGGGAACACTGGCTAATTCTAAGTGTCCCCTAGGATCTCTTCACTACAGTTTCTTTTGTACTCAACACAAGAGTCCTAGAAAAGATCCTCACAGAGCTTGATCTTTAGCTTGGATGTGAGTCATAGACATGATTGTTAAGGTTGAATGGACGCTTTTCAGATGAGCTCATCCACCTGTGCAACACCACCACTCCATTGTTCAATCTATCATGCATATGTCACTTTGGTTGTGTGTAGTTGGAATTATTCGGATAAATCACAAAGTCAAAGTCAATCAAAAGTCATTACCCTTTGCCTCAGCCTTGTTGTCTATCCTCACCCAACAGTAGCACATTGTTTACCCTTTCTAAGTATGGCATGGACAAGCAGACTTCCAAAAAAGTTCCAAGATTCTTCAAAAGCATAGGTGTATCTTGCTATTATTATTATTATTTGTCACCATGATTATGAATAATCGATTTAAGCTTTGTTTAGATATACATTATTGGAGCATTTCTTACCTTGAATGCTTACAGGATCATATTCATACAGTATCTCACCTTGATTTTGGGTACTTTGACCTGGTCAACCTAGTTCCCAAGGCAGTGTACTAAAAAAAACAACATGCTCTATATTTGTTCCAGACATGCCTAGGACTAATATTGTGGTTTCAGTTTTGAGAGTTTGGCCCCGGTTCTCCTGATAAGTGATTATTATCACTTAATTATTGGCCAAATGATCAAATTTATTCCAGATGGCAATATGTTTGGTTCTCCTAGAGCAAAGCAGTGTTCTAGGGGGTATGAGTAGTCACTTATACCATTCTTCTATGTCTCCAGATCATCCAAAGCAGTTAGTTTGCACTCTGGATAGAGTTATGGTGGATTTTTCATTTTCTAGAGATTGTACTAGCAAAAATGAACTAGAGAAACTATTGAAAAAATCGATTTGGCATCCTGGGTCAAGGAAATGGATTGAAATTTTGACAGATGATGTGTCTCAACGTATCAGATAGACCTCCAATTGTTTTCAGTCAGCAGACGTCTGGATTATTTTTATCTTGGCTTGGCCAGTGAGGAAAACCCCCCAAGGGGCACCCCCTCTATTTGGCTAATGATGTATTGTATTGTTATATCATGTATTATGAAGTTTTAAAGGGTCCTAAAGGGGATATGTATTATCATGTCACATCTTATGTTATAATGTGATTTTCACCTTATAGAGGCATCCTTGAGCAAAGTACGCCCCCTCTTTTGACTTAGTCACTTGATCCATGTATTGATCTATGTATTTTTTATCTCCTCCGTTGATGATGTTTTAATCTCAACCATCGGATGTAAAAGTGAGTTAGGGTTTACATCTCTCTCAAACTATTTAAGAGAGGTGACCCCCCCATTGTATTCAAGAGCTCTGGCACCGGAATGGAATAAAGAGATTTTGTCTGGGATTACACTTTGAGTTCTTCTGATGTATTGATGATTTGTTGATTGGCATTGTTGGTATCCTACACTGAGTTTGCTTTCGGGATAGATCGTGCATAGTTTTCCTTACCCACTCATTTGCAGGTTGAAGGGCGGGTTGAAGAGGGCCCACTTGTGAGAGAACTCATCGTGCTCTGGCTCTCGGGTTGCCCGGTCCACGGAATGATTCTTTCGCTAATAATTTTTCATTCTCGTAATTTCTTTATAATGCAGATCCTATTCGTTTGTCTGATCTTCTGATTTTTCTTTGATTGGGCAGGTTGAAGAGGGTGCTAGGGTCATTGGCTAAAGCTGAATACTATCAAGATACTCTCCCGAAACCAGCATTCTTCATCATCTCAAAAAATCATCTACAAGATCCAGGTACGTCTCATAGGTATTTTCTCCTTCTTTTATTTTCTGCATGCATTTCCCATCATTCCCTGCATTAAAAAAACCCTCATTTAGTAGTAGGAAAATCACTGGGCCAATTTGCACCGAGAATTGGAAAATTTGGCGATCTAGGTTTTGTCCGGCATACTGAAAAACCTCCTCCCCCTTAAAAACATCAAGCTTGGACTCCTCTGCCCATCTCGAGGCACTAGTTTCAGTTTAGGAGAAAACGCCCCTGTTTGGCTTGCTGGTCAATTTCCTCTACTCTTGATCTGGTTTCACTTACGTATTTTTATTGCCGAATCCTTTTACTCAAGTGGGTGTGCTGAAGGCCTAAGTTCATTATAATAACCTCGGTCTGGGTATTTTCCACATTTATGATTAAATCCCCCAGGGTTCAGGGTCCTGGGTCTGATTATCTAAATAAGCACACCAACCCTAAATCTGTTTTAAACTCCTTAAGTCACTGATCTAATAGATTTGAATAACAGTTCCATATTCCTTGAACACCTGTACTTGAATTTTCCTTAAACTGTGGCTTATCCCTTAAATCTAGGGTTTCTAGCTCTCACCTTATGTATTCACATTTTTGGGCTTGATCTGGTGATTAGCTGTAGATCTGCCCTTTCAGGATAAGATTGGGTCTCCCCCATTATCACTCAGGAATTCAGTGGCATAAAGAAAAGGAATCCCTAATCGACGTGATAGCCATCCATCTTTTGGGGGTTAGGGTTTTCGTAGGTCACAGCTTTGGTTTCCTGTCCCCTCCGCCATCTTGTATAAGATTCATCTATTGGGGCAACTACAAGATCTGTGATAATGAGGATGAAGGTGATCTGCTTAGGAATCCAGTTTCATGTGGGACTGTAACACTTGAACACATTTTTGACAGACATGATGGTTGAAAGAATAATATTTTGATTCAATGAAACCTGGAGATTACATAGAAATCAATATTGGATCAGATAAAAACCCAAAGTTGATAAAAAATGGAAAGTGACATGATCTAAAAAGGAAAGGAATGACTTAATAAACTTCGCTAAAGAATATAGGGACGTATTTTTCTTCATATATGATGAGCTTAAGGTGGGATATTAATGAAGTCAAGCCTTTCTAGCAAAAACTAAGACAAAAAAATCTCAAGTTAGCCCCTATAGTTAAGAAAGAGCTTGAAAAGATGTTAGCTATGGGGATTATTGCACCAACAAGACATTCATCTTGGTGCTCTAACTTGGTGGTTGTAAGGAAGAAGAACGATAGTCTAAGGATATGTATAGATTTTAGAAATCTAAACATTGCTTGTCAGAAGGGCAACTATCCATTGCCTAATATGGAGACCCTCCTCCAAAGAGTAAAAGGTTCTGGCATGATGTCCATGCTGGATGGATTTTCTAGATACAATCAGGTAGTAATTCAAAAGGAGGGCAAACATAAGTCTACCTTCACCTCTTCTTGGGGTACTTTTGATTGAGAATGCCTTTTGGATTGTTGAATGCTAGGGGCACCTTTCAAAGGGCTATGGACTATGCATTCAAGGAGTTGATAGGAAACTTATAGAGATATATCAAAATAACTTAACTTTTTCTCAAAGGAAATACCAAGTCACATAAGTCATCTTTAAGTATTTGAAAGATGTAGACATCATGGTATATCTCTAAATCGGGCAAAGTCTCTCTTAGGGACTGATGAAGGAAAACTCTTAGGACACATCATATCAAAATATGGTGTAAAAGTTGATCCTGAAAGAATTCAGGACATTAAGAAGATTCCCTTGCCTAAGAATGTCAAAGCTCTCCAGTCTTTTAATGGTCACACCAATTTCATTAGAAGATTTATTCCAAACTTAGTTGAGTACATGAAACCTTTACAAAAGTTGTTGAGAAAGGATGCTAAGTTTGAATGGACTAATGAAGGTAGAGAAGCTTTCAAATGCATTAAATAAGCTATCACTAGATCTCATGTCTTAGTTAGCACGGACTATTCCAAAGATTTCATGATTCTCTCCTCTACATCTGAGGATACAATTGCGAGGGTTTTGCACCAAAAAAACAATGAAGGATTTGAGCAGCCCATTGCTTTCATGAGCTAAGCCTTGCAACACTCTGAGCTTAAATATACAACCATGGAAAAACAAGCTTTTGCCTTAGTAAGATCTTCGAAGCATTTCAGAACATATGTTCATTACACAAAGATAATATGTTATGTACCTCACACAACAGTTAAGGATATCTTATGTCAACAAAATTGTTTAGGAAAAAGGGGTTAGTGGGGTGTCTAAAATCCAAGAGTGTGATCTAGATATTAAACCCACAAAATTAATCAAAGTTCAAGGCCTAGAAAAGATGTTAACTCAAAGTAATGAAGAAGCCTTGGGAATAATTTGTCAGAATGAAGAACCTATAACGAGCATGCCTCTAGAATTGCAACATTTAGATTAGCATTGGTACTCTGATATTATATTCTTCCTTCAAAACCTTATATGCCCTGAACATCTAAAAGGTCATAAATGAAGGGCTTTAAGGTTAAAATCCATCAGATATAGCATCACCAAAGAGGAAATGGGTTGGAGAAATCCAAATGGAGTGATCCTTAGATGTTTCAATGAGCAAGAGTCCAGGCAACTCTTGACCGAGTTCCATTCAATATTTTGTGGTGGGAATTATGCAGTAAATATGACAGCCCACAAGATCCTTAGGGCAGGTTACTATTGGCCCTCCCTATTTGGATATGTTCACAAATTTGTAAGAAGTTGTCAACAGTGCCAGTTGTTCAGTGGGAAGCCTAGGTTTAAATCCTTACCTTTGCAACCAGTTGTGGTTCAAACCCCTTTCCAGCAGTGGAGGCTTGACTTCATCGGTAAATTTAAAGATAGTTCTAGCAATGGCTATTGTTGGATTTTAACAGCTACCGATTATTTCACTAAGTGGGTGGAGGCTATCCCCACTAAAGAGGCTACTGATAAAGTTGTTATGGATTTTCTAGAGAATAACATCATCACTAGATTTGGTACTCTAGCCAAAATAACAATTGATAATGCCAAAGCTTTTAGTTCTACAGAGTTCACCAACTTTTGTTTCAAATATGACATTATCCTATCCCATTCAACTATTACCCGCAGGGTAATGGCCTTGTTGAGTCCAACAATAAAAACTTAATGACTATCCTTAAGAAAACAGTTGGAAATAATAAGAAGTCATGGGATAGTAAAGTCAAATATGCACTTTGGGAAAATTGAATAACTAAGAAAAGTGCAACCGGAAAGACCCCCTTCGAACTGGTGTATGGTTTAACTGTCTCGTTGCCCATCTATCTTCAGTTACCTACCAATGAATATGATTCAGGTGTATGAAATGGAGGGAGATTCCATGCCCAACAAGATCAATCAGATCATTGAGCTAGATGAGAACTGAAGAAAGGCTCTTGACCATGGTATCAAAAATCAAGATAAGATCAAGAGAACCTTTGATAAGTCAACTAGACCAAGACCTTTACAGATTGGGGGTATGGTTCTTCTTTGGGATAAGAGAAAAGAGAAGTTGGGCAAGCACAGTAAGTTTGAGAGCTTATGAATGGGTCCATACATCATATATGATGTGGCCGACACAAATTCATTTCTCCTCAACACTATGGAGGGGGAAACATTGCTCTTAGCGGTGAATGTGCAACAATTGAAATTGTTCTAATTCCCATGAGGGCATTATCAAGGACTTTCTAAAGCCTTACCTTTTTATTTTTAGTACTTCCTTTTATACCATAAATTTTGTACTTTAGCTCTTGTATCATAGTCTATCTTTTGTACCATATTTATGTACCTGTTATCACATATATCTTGCAATTCAGCTACCATGATGCAGCATACAAATTGATCTCTTTATTTTTCCAAGCTACACATTCAGATGGGGTTATAGCATGGATCATTATAGCTTGACCCATCTAGAGCCTTTGTTTAGTAGCAGTTTCAGAGTATTTCCTGGCCAGGACTGATATCTCCTTGTCGATTGAGATGACTTCTGTGGTGACCTAGTTCGTTCAAGAAGAACAATAGATATGGTACACAGTTTACAGATGGGCATATCAACTAGATATGGGTATATTGTGAGATCAAGTATATGGCTCTTTGGTAGGATTTTTCTTTTCTAATGTATAACAACACCTTGGACTTGTTGTGCTATGATGATTATGGTGACCTATGCCTATATTATATGTATACTGAAGCTTAAACTTGTTTTGAGAATGATTAAAGAATTTGATGTAGAATACTATTTCTTATGCCATGCTTTACACAAATTTTAAACCTTAGTGCTTTGTTGGTTCCATGTATCACTTGTCCCCATCCATCTAGTTCATCCATAATTAATTTTCCTCCAATGACCTATGACTGACTGAGACCTATGAGACTGGAGATCATCTTCCCCACTTTGACCGTATGCACGATGGATCCCATGTTGTTTTGTGTCTCGGCTCTAAGTTGTGCACCAAAACCTGCCGAAGCCTTGATCCTTCTAGGCCAGGAAAACCCGCTAGTGTTGGTTCATGAGCCTACACACATTAGGTTTTGAAGCCTTGACCTCTCTGGTCGGTTGAACCCGATGTTTGGTCTTGACTGTTGATATTGCCCCCTAGTTGCCTGAAGAGTGTCGGCTAAAACTTGACGCAATATGTCTACCATCATTACATGCATTATGTGTTATATGTTTTATCCTCTGAAATGCATGACCTCAAATAACGTTGCAAACTATGTCTTTAGACACATTAAAAAAAAAGGCTATGAAATGAAATTGTGAAAGGCCCAAGTAAAGAAGTGGATAAATAAATGCTAAATCTAAATACTGTTTTCCATCTTATTGAAATGTAATGATTAATTCCTCACAGATCGTGCAGGTTTTGATGTGAGATGGAGTAATGGACGACTAATTCTAAGTGTCGCCTAGGATCTCTTCAATACAGTTTCTTGTCTACTCAACATAAGGGTCCTAGAAAAGATCCTCACAGAGCTTGATTGTTAGCTTGGATGTGAGTTGTAGTCATGTTGTTTAGTTGAATGGACTCTTTTCAGATCAACTCATCCACTCGTGAGACACCACCATTCCCTATTGTTTATCCGTCAGGCATATGTCACTGTGGTTGTGTGTACTTATCATCCTTCAGAGAGATCATATGGTCAAAGCCAACTATAAGTCATTTCCATTTACCTTAGCCTTGTTTTCCACCTTTACCCAGCACTAGAAAATTGTTTAAATTTTGGAAGTATGGCATATACAAAAGACTTCCAGAAGATTCAATGATTCTTCAAAGACACGGGTATATCTTATTGGTTGTTATTATTATTATTGTCACCATCTTTTGAATGACATAATTTAAGTTGGGTTTTAATACACATCTTGAAGCAATTCTTACCTTGGATGCATGCTGGTCCATCTTAGTTCAGCATCTCACCTTCAGTTTGGTTATTTTGACCTGGTCAACCCAGTTCACCAAGTCAAGCACAGTTCCCAAAGTAATGACTAAAAATTTGATTGTGTTTACATCTACTCCAGACATGCCCAAGACCAATACTACAATTTCAGTTTTCAGAGTTTGGCTTCAAATTGCATGATCAATGACTATTATCACTTTATTATTGGTCAGATTATATTATTATTGCAGTTATTATGGTCCTCCTAGGGAGCCACAATGCTCCAAGGGGTATGAGTAGTCACTAGTACCATTCAACTATGTTTCCAGATACTCTTTCCCTATTTCTCGACCTGAATGAATTTATGATTATTTTTATGATTTTCAAAGGATGTAGCATAAAAAAAAGAACTAGGATATCATTGAAAAAATCGATTTGGCTTGTGTGGTCAAGGAAATGGCAAGGGAGTTTCTCCAAGTCATTTATTATGGCCCTCCTGACACTTCCACAACAGTTTCGGTCAGTTCTATGTCCGGGATTATTTATTTGGCTCTCTCAATGAGGAAGTCCCTCATGGAGCGCCCCTCACCTTGGCTATGTGATGTATTACATTGATATATCTTATGTTATGATGTTGTAATGGGGCCTAGGGAGAATTGAGCCTCGAAAGTGACCCCCTTGATGTATTATCATGTTATATCTTATGTTATAATGTATTTTGACTTAGACAAGATGTCCTTGGGCAAAAAATGGGCCCCCTTGATCTAGTCAACTTGATCCATGTATTGATTCGTGTAAAAGTGATATCCATCATTGATGATGTTATAATCTCAACAGTTGGATGAAAAAATAAGTTAGGGTTTATGTCTCTCAAAAGGTATATAAAGAAGATATGTCCCCCATTGTAAACCATGATTTCTTGCATTGGAACTTTTGAATAAAGAGATTTTTCTAGGATTTGATACTTGTGTTTCTATAAATGAATGAATGTGATAATGATTGAAACTATTTCTCTCTTGCACTGAGTTATTCTGGCATAGCTTTATTTTATCTTTTAGATCCATTTCGATTTGCAAGCAAAGAAGGCAATTTGGAGAGGGGGCGCATTGGTGAAGCTTCATCCTAACGTCTGGCTTCAAATTGGTTTTTCAAAAGGGAGTGAATATTTCTTCATGACTCTTTTCTTAATGATTATTCGCTTCTACTTTGCAAATCTTTATTTGCTTGCCATTACTTACTGGTTTTCCCTTCGTGTCAAGTAAAGAGGACACTAGGGTCACTGAGTAAGAGGTTTTCATCAAAATCTTGTCCCAATTTGTTATTTGATCTATGAGGAAGCAATCCTCGTCATCCAGGAAGCTATCTACAGATTCTAGGTGATTTTCTCAGCTTCTTTCTCTCTGTTTTATTTTTCATGCATTGCCCATCATATATTTTCACTGAAAACCCCATTGTACTAAGTAGGAAATATCACCAGAGCATTTTGCACTTAGTAATCTCTGTTACCCACTAAGTCATACTTGATTGGTGGTATCAAATGAGACGAATGAATGAACAAACTTCATTGTTCTTTTTTCCAGAGTTCAGAAGTCAGCCATGCCTCTTTCTGGGAGACTTATTTTTAATTTTTTTGTAAAACATGTTCATAACCCCCTGGGGAAATTGTAAAAATGTGCTAGCATGATAACTTTTTATAAAAGGCTCAACCTCCGAGACATAAGCATTAATTCGACTAGCCTAGAGTGTTTCTTCTCTTGATTATTATTGGTTGTTGAACAAACGACTAATAATCTCTAAGTTTTTCACTCACACCTCCAAAGTTGGGGTAGTCGTCTTGGGGGGTAGGCCTTAGGAGGTTATTAAAGCCTTCGTGTCAGTGTTTTTCAACATGCTAGGCATTTAAAGTGAGTCATATGGACATGTGCTAGGTCCCCCTAGAGTTTTCTCTTTTTCCAAGAAAAAAAAATTTCAACAAAATTAAACCATTTTTTAATGGTTTAATTAACAAATTTCAAAATGTAATAAAAGTGAAATGTGGAGTCTGTTTTTGGAGTGGTGATGCTCGTTTTTACTCTCAGAGCGTCCTCTTTCCCTTAGGGACCACTTTTCATATCATTCGAGTGACCAGGACACCAGCTCGTGTAGCATTATTCAACTAAAAGTGCATCAAGATGGCCATTTTAATGCTAAATTACGACATTTTGGCACTAAAGTCAAAGCTTTGAAAAGTGAAAAAATTAAAATATTAATGGGTGGGATGACATGGCTTGGGTCCCCCGTTAAACATGCGACCCTTTTCCATGTTATAACTTAAACTTTGGTTATAAATTAAAGAGTGGAGAATGATATGTTAAGAGTGGGTGACCTCAACCATTTCACGTCAAAGATTAGAAGCTTGTGTGAGGGGGGAGGAGGGTTTCACCCCATTCATTATTTAATTTATGGTAAACTTTGTTTTATTCTAAACTTTGGTCCTTTCCTTTAGTGCTTGGCACATATCAAATGTGGATGGCATCACCCTCACCCTCTTCACGTCAACTCCATAAGCTCACGCTTAAGGAAGTGAAAAATGCCAGTTGGTGAGTGGATAGGATGTGTTGGCAGCTAATGCTGAGTTAATTGGTTGGTAGAGTTTGGTGAGATAGGTGTTGTTACCAACTATTTTGTACAATAGTTGAACCTTCCGTTGAGCCCCCAGTTGATGAACATGAACCATGTTCATATCTAGTGTATCAGAGGTTTAGAACTTGTTTCCTAGCCAATTTTGGCTAGTCATTTTTATTTTTGTGCTGAAATGACCATGCCCCATGGGGTTTTTGTAATAAAGTGTGCTAGTAGGGGTTTTGAGTAGCTCGGTCTCCCGAGACTGGATTTTCAAATAAGGTATTCCAGGGAGGTTTTTCCCTTGTAAATTATGCTTTGCCTTTAGCCGAGCATAATCAATGAGGTTTTCTCCCACTTCCTCCAAAGCTGGAATGCCCGATTTTCAATTTTGGGCCTTGGGGGGTTATTAGAGTCCAACTAATAAATATGAACCTACTAGACACTATTGGTATGTTCTATGGTCATTTCCTTAAGCCCCAGGATGCATTAAAAATTCTCCGAAATTTTTTTCTCTAAGGCGTTGCCTTTTTTTATTTTTGTTTTTTGACTATAGAGAAATATTAAAATTTTTCAATTAATTATACCATTTTTACTATGATTTAATTGAAAATTTTCAAATTGTAATAATTAAGTGGGCCGGGGAGTGTTTTTGGCAAATAAACACTTGTTTTCTAAGCCAAAACGCTCATTTAACCCCTAGACACACTTATCCTAAGTTTTGGTTGATTATTTTTCTCTGAATTAAATATTTTTCAAAATGAATAAATGAGGAATATTTAATTATAATAAAAAATTATTAAAATGGAGAAAATAAAAAAATCTCCAAAAAGGGACAAATTGAATTTAATAAAGGGCTAATTAGCTCGGAATAATTTATCAGAGATGATTTCGATCAACTCCGAATGGATTTAGTCAAAGATCGGAGCGCCTACAGTGAAATTCCCCACTCCCAACTAAATCACGATTTGGGTGTTGTGTTGGTTATCTATTGGATTGGTGATAAAACCAAGGAGGGATGAGGCCACCTCACCCCCCCTCATTACTCCAGCACTCGGTTACAACTTACTTGCAACTCAGTTCAACTCCGATTCAATTTCCAGAGCTTCAGTCTCTTTAGGGTTTTAGCTTCTCTATTTTTGTATAAATAAGGGTCTCTTGTTCCCATTTGCGGATGGAAAATTTGCAAGAGAACTCTGCCCATTTTGTAATCAACATTTGTTAATGGAATAAAGTGACTTTGGAGGTCTATGCGTGGGTTCTTGGTGCTTGATTTTCATCTTGTGGGAGGTGACATCTTTCTTAAACTTACTCTTTTCTTTTTGCAAAGTATATGATCATTGCTAGCTTAAGAGGGTTATAAATCTAGCACAGTAGGGTAGCCATTTAGCGTCATAATTTGGTTATCTATGCAAATCTATTGAATGTCTGAATTGAAAAGGAAGTAGTTAGTTATACTATTGTCTTTCAGATATTTTTTTATTAAGCATATTGCATTTGATCTTGTGTTTTGTTGATTGAGAACTGTGTTTCAGGGATCACCGAAGGTGGAGAAGGGGTTGAAGCTCAACCACCTTTTTATGAAGCAGGAGTTTTTAATCTAATACTTTCACCATGCAAGGTCTACAAAGCGTTTCCTTCCAACTCAAGAAACACAGCTAAAA
Organism: Pseudotsuga menziesii; assembly: GCA_001517045.1. NCBI lineage: Eukaryota > Viridiplantae > Streptophyta > Pinopsida > Pinales > Pinaceae > Pseudotsuga > Pseudotsuga menziesii. Next base: position 364,403 of record LPNX011188687.1, on the reverse strand, counting down.
GGGGCTCTTTCTCATCCTTAATACATAAACTCAAAATTTAAAACTTTTTCTTTGATTCCAAGATCCACTGTTGCTTCTTCCTTTCTGCTTTCTATTGCCTCTTTTTCTACACCATTTTTCAACTTTCTGGCTTCTCTTTTCTCCTTCATTGTTTTGCATTTTTTCCACTTTCTTTTCTCTTGCTTTTTAGGCCACTTTCTTCACTCTTTTCTGCCTTCTTTTTCTCAATTTTTGCAGCCACTTTTCTCCTTGTTGACTGCCATGTTTTTCCTAATTTTTGCAGCC